>CM052653.1:139506158-139526455 GCA_028533165.1 Leontopithecus rosalia
TTCCACAGAGCCCATTGGATGAGTGTCCCAGACTGAGGGCAGGCTGGACAGTGACAGATTCTGGCACATAACTGTCTCCAGCACAGATGGCGGCTGGTACAGAGCTGGAGAAGTCACCCATGCCACAGACACATGAGCCTACTCCAAACCTCACAGCAGGGAGGGATCTGAGGCCAACCATGGGGCAAGGAGACCAAGGGATGGAGGAAACGGGGTTAGACCGGGATGGTCTGCAGATGGCAATGGGATGATGGCCGAAAGGTTCCCAAAAGTACAGTGTAACTGTCCTGAGGCCTCTGCCTAACAGCTGACTTAGGCCCAGCCACTGGGTTGAGGTGGGAGTAGCTGGAATTTAACATTTTTTTCAGGAGCGATCACTCCGCAAAAGCTTAGGAAGTACCGCATTTGGAACGAAAGTGTTTACTGTTTCAATGAAGAAGGCACCAACAGTGGGTAACGTCATTACTTGGAAGAACAGTAACTATAAAAATGAACTTAGACACATACGCACCTCGCTAAGGAAACATATCTCAGCAGGAGAGGCAAAGTCCACTGTTGGTATCAAACACCTCCTGTCACAGGCGTCATGTCGGGACTCCCTGGGGTCCCAGTTAGGAGGCCATCCGTCTGTCTCCCAGCAGCTGGGGCAAAAGAACAGCCCACGGGGGAGGAGACAGAGGGATAAGCAGCAAAGCAGGGAATGTGCTGGAAGGCAGCCACCCTTTCTACCCGCAGCCGAGAACTCTGTTGGCACCAAAAGGCACTGCAAAGTTGGCAACCCCATCACAAGCAGACCGAGAGCCCGCACACCCTGGGGGAGAGGGGAGATGATCCAAAGCAGTCTTTAAAATAAATACTTCCATCAGGGAACTGAAGCACTTTGTATCTAGCAATGACGTGCCTCATTATTTCCAGGAGCGTGTTATGTTATGGCCTACGTTGCTTTGAATTCTGAATTCATGCCATTTGTTGAGGATAATAAAATACCAAAGGCACAACTACTTATCAGATAATCCGGTGGAAATGTTCACTGAGGCTTCACTGTAGTGCCTCTTGGCAATGACCCCTACATCTAACTCTCTGGCTAATTCTCGTTTCATTATAGACAATTCCCAGTGTGCATAAGCTTCTTATTTCATAAACCAGCCACTGGAACTCCACAGGCGGTAACTGCCTTCCTACAGGAACGCCCGGCACCTCTCATTAGCTGGCCTGGCAGGCACTGCGAATGGGGAAGAAATGAATCCCGGCCAGTTACTGAGTGTGATCTGTTTCCTTCTCCACCGACCGCCCGGAATCAAATCCTTCTTCTGACTGTTACGGAAGCTGATCTTCTTGGGATGAAAAGGCCTTCTCCCGAGCTGATGTCGCACTACATGTGACTTCCTGCGGTGCCCAAGGTTTCTCAGGGTGGGAGGCAGTTTGGCATCACCTGCTGGGCTGGTCAGGTGCTAGTTTTTGGTCTTGTCCATAAAGGTCTCGACGGTCTGTTGCCTCCTTCCGAGCTTTGAGGATGCATTTTCTGGCCCCAGATTCACCCCGACTGTATTAGGTCATCTTGCAGTCAACCCCAGAAGTGAATGACGTGTCGTCCTTCCTCATCCTTTTTCTTCCTTTCGAGCCCAATCTGGGCTGAACGTAGACATCGAATAAATCTTGGCATCATTCTTAGTTTCACATCTAATTCCTGAACCTTCATTTTACTTGTGAATTATATTTACTCTACAACTTAATAGAGTAACAAAAATGAATTAAGGTGACCTTGCCCCTACTTGGTCTTAGCGTCAAGACCTGTTTTCCATGAGCAGAAGTAATGAATTTACACTCACAGTAAGATAGAAAAATTGGGTTGGGCTGGGGAAACCTGGCCAGACGCAGCTCCAGGGGTTTTGTTTTTTTGAGATGGAGTCTTGCTCTGTCACCCAGGCTGGAGTGCCGCGGTACGATCTTGGCTCACTATAACCCCCACCCTCCCAGGTTCAAGCGACTCTCCTGCCTCAGCCTCCTGAGTAGCTGGGATTACAGGTGCATGCCACCATGCCTGGCTGATTTTTTGTATTTTTAGCAGAGACGGGGTTTCACCATATTGGTCAGACTGGTCTCGAACTCCTGACCTTGTGATATGCCTGCCTCTGCCTCCCAAAGTTCTGGGATTACAGGCATAAGCCACCATGCCCGGCCAAGCTCCAGATTTTATTACAAGCCTCAGAATGTAGAACTCTCCTCAACAGAGCCAACCTAACCTTGGCCTAGCAGCAGAAGCCAACCCACCTGGGCAGGACACCTGCCTGCAGCATGGAGTCAGGGTGGGCTTCCCCTGCCACCACCTCCCCAGCCCCTCTCCTTCCCCTCAAAGCAGAGGTGAGGTTCAAGACCTGGGTATGGACCCATCATCCTGGGCTCTGAAAGTCTGGAGAAGGTGAAAATAGTGCCAGACACGGAATGAACACTGGTGTTCCTAGACAGACGTCAAGTCAGGCAGGGAGGTGACACACTCCCCAGTAAACCTGCTTTCTTCTTAACGTGAAACACGCTGGTGGGATGCGGACGTGGACCCCCGATCCGCTATTCCCTTCCCCTCCTGTTGGCAGCAATGAAGGTCTCACCTCAGGCAGCCACAAAGGGCTCTGTTAGGAAATGCAGGACACCGAGTTACCAGAACTAAGGTCTTCCTCCTTGTGTCAGTGGACAAGTTACGTGGCCCCGCCGAGCCTGTTTCCTGAATAGCAGGAGTAACTTTGGCCCATGCAGGATGGCCTGCCCGGGCCCTCCTCTCACTGCCTCCTCACAATTCTTCCCACCAACACCATGGAATCCACGTCTTCAGGTCTTGGTTGGAGGTGGCACAGATCAATTCCACTGAGGCAGGTCTCATGGGCAGAGGCCACCTCACACTCCACCCAACTGTAGGAATGCCATGAATCTCCGAGGTCCAAAGGTCCACTGCCCAGTATCACTTTTTTAAATGGAGACTATCTAGGTATTCAACAAATATGGGTTGAATCTGACGTTCCTCTACCCACTGCACAGATTTAAAAAAGGTGTTAAATGGTACAGAAGAGGCCGGGCACAGTGGCTCATGCCTGTAATCCTAGCACTTTGGGAGGCTGAGGTGGGCGGATCACCTGATGTCGGGAGTTCCAGACCAGCCTGGACAACACGGGGAATGCCCGTCTCTACTAAAAAGACAAAAAAATTAGCCGGGCATGGTGGTGGATGCAACCACAGCTACTCAGGAGGCTGAGGCAAGAGAACTGCTTAAACCTGAGAGGCAGAGGTTGCAATGAGCAAAGATGGTGCCACTGTACTCCAGCCTGGGTGACAAGAATGAAACTCCATCTCAAAAAAGAAAAGAAAAAAAGGCACAGAAGTTTAACTCATTGGAAAGTGACACAGGTCCCCCCTTTTTACGATGGTGAACTGGAGTTGTAAACAGAAGTGCAAATTCCCTGGCAGTGTGGCCTGAGTCCTTCATTTCTCCAAAAACCATTACACGGTAGATGGGCAAGGCTTATTAGCTCAATAAATACGTTCAAACATTTTAATTAATGAAATCAGTCGTATTAATAAAATTAATGGCATCTCTCATGCGCAGTTGATGAGAACACACAGTGGGGGTCTGAAGATGCTGGGTCTGTGTTCCCACTGCACAGGCAAAGGACAGAGAAACACAATGTCCAGTAACCACCGAGACCTAAGTGGAGAGGCTGCTTCCGTCTCTCTGAGGAGATGCTTTTGAACAGAGACCTCAAGGCAGCAAGAGAGTGAGCTGTGGAGATAGCGGGGGAGAGCATGCCAGGCCCAGGAAGAACGGGTGCCAGGCTGGAGACAGAGGGGAGCGTGGCGAGGGAAGAAGGGGCTGAGGCTGCCGCGGTGAGCAGGGGCGGGAGCACTAGGAAGGGAGGTCGGCAGGAGAACCCCGGGCCACATGTCCCGGGCACCCCACTGGTCTGTTAATTCTCAAGTGTCTTCAGATGCCATTAGGAGACTTTGAGCAAGGAACCCATATAATCTGGTTTATGTTTTAAAAGTAACCCTCTGCGTCTCATGTAAGAAAAACTGTTGAAGAGGAAGCTCCGGGTGGAGAGGAGACCCAGCCGGTGAGAGCAACACAGGCCTGGCCTGCCGGGGGAATGGCTGGCGTGCTTCAAAGAGGTCTGAGCGAGAACACGTTTGGAAGGCAGAGTGGACAGGCACTGCAGATGGATTAGACATGTGTATCGGGCACCTTCAAAGACAAAGACACTACAACAGCCAGTGGACTACCAGAAAGAGCTAATAAAACTCACAGCCATCATTTTCCACGAGGCAGACAGGCCCTGTGCCAAATGCTTTACGGTAATTCCACATATGATCCCCAGGACACTGCCTGGCATGTGGCAGTCCAGTCCTGATGCCACCAACAAGGACAATGAAGGACACAGGCCCATGGTCACGCACTGGGAAGGGGCAGAGCCAGCTGCCTCGACAGGCCCCCTCTTGCACTCTGTGACCTGTCTCCTTGGCCCTGTCCATACATAATCCCTGCTTTTCTAATTCCCTCCGACTTTCCCACACAGTGTGCCACGCTGGGTATAGGGGAACACGACTCCCTGATCCAACACACTGTCTTATTGCTTCCTCTTCCAGGATGAAAACCTCCTGGGGTTTCCGCTTTATCTCAAAACTGATGTTTACCTTTGCATCAGCAGCTCTGTGGCAGAGGAAACGATGCAACCCACCCATAAGGCGGCCCCAGGGACTCCTCTGACTGCTGCCTCTCTGGGAAACCTTCCAGGTGATCAGCAGCTGCGCCAGGGGGAGGGGGAGGAGAAGGGGCCATGCTGGCTTCTCCTGAGGGCCCCCCCCACCGCACAGCCTATGCACAGCTGTTTTGTCCTGTTTGATTCTGTAACCATGGGGTACAGGTGACAACAGAAAATACCTGGAATACTGTGTAACCAAAGCAGACGGGCAGTGGGAACGCGAGGGAAGAAGCGTGAATATGCTCAACTGGCTCAACAAGAAAAAAGAAAGGTTTAAAACCTGAGAAACACAGTAAGACCTTGTTTCTACGTGAAATAAAAACATCTGCTGGGCATGGTGGTGTGTGCTTGTCCTCCCAGCTACTCAGGAGGCTGACGTGGGAGGACTGCTTGAGCCCAGGAGGTTGAGGCTGCAGTGAGCTATGATCACACCACTGTACTCCAGTCTGGGCAAGAGTGAGACTCCTGGCTCTAAACAAAAAAGAAAGAAATACCAGCTACCTGTTCCATGCTCCGTCTCCTCTTCCCCAAAACAGAGCCAGGAATGGGGCTGTCACAGGAGGGAACTCCATGGCGGAATCCCACGGCTCCCAGCTTCAGGTCGCTGCTCACCTCTCCATAGCAACATGAGGTCAGCTCACTGGGAGTAGCTCCCACAACCCTCAGACTCAAATCCGAAGCTGCAAGCCACATCCCTCAGGCCCTCACAACCCTGCCCAAGTCATCTTAGCCTTTCAGCACAAGCCTTCCTGGGGTGTCAGGCCAGCCAGGTTCCTCCCAGCTCTGCCATCGTGTGACTGCAGCTTGGTGAGGAGCCCAGCCTCAGCGCCTTCATCTGTGACCTGGCGCATATAGGAGGTGACTCCATGAGGGCCGAGGTGTGAGCAGAGCACCGGGCAAGCAGGAGGCCGTCAGGAAACCTCAGGCCCCTGGGCTTCTGCTCTTTGCTTTAACTGCTTTTTGGGGTCTCATCTCCCTGACTTTGCCTACACTGGGACTAAAGCCTGGGATGCCCCAGCCCTGCCTGCGAAGCTGTGTCCCAGCACCCTTCCCAGGAGATCCACACAACACAGGAGAAGGTGGCTGGGCAAGAGACACCATGGTGTGGTGGCTGGCATGACGTCCACAGGGAGGACGCTGCCATCTCAATACACAAATAGGGAAAGGAGGAACACTGAGTCTCTTTTTATTTTTCTGAAACAGAGTCTCACTCTGTCTCTCAGGCTGGAGTGCAGTGGTGCTATCTCAGCTTACTGCAACCTCCACCTCCCGGGTTCAAGCAATTATCCTGTTTCCACCTCCTGAGTAGCTGGAATTACAGGCACATGCCACCACGCCCAGCTAATTTTTGTATTTTTAGTAGAAATGGGGTTTCACCATGTTGGCCAGGCTGGTGTTGAACTCCTGACCTCAGGACCTCAGGTGATCCACCCGCCTCGGCCTCCCAAAGTGCTGGGATTACAGGCAAGAACCACCACACCTGGCCAACACTGAATCTCGTAAGTAACTTGCCCAAGGTCAAGGAAATGGCAGAAGGAAGACTCAAACCCAAGTCTGATAAGCCCTGCGAGAGATGATGGAGTGGGCCCAGGGGTACCCCGCTTGCTGCGACTGTGGGACAGCCGCCCACCCTGGCTGCCCACCCCGCTGCGACCCTTCCTTTGTTCACAGAAATACTGTTGCCACAGGTAATCTCAATGCTTCTAATGGCCCTGGCCTGCAAACAGGCTGCAAATGAGTGTCATGTCCAAATGTCACCTTCAGGGCAAAGCCTTTGTCCACTCCAGGTAAAACTTCAGGTTCCAGCCCATCCACTTCCAACCCTCTCATCTGGTTTACATGTTCCCTTTACCTGCAGCCTCCATCCACACTCTGGAGAGTACTTGCTGACTTCACATGAGCTGCATCCCTTCCACGAAAACATCAGCCCCACAAGAGCAGGGGCCTTTGGTGCCTTGAGTGTCCCCAGGGCTGGAGCAGGGCCTGGCACACAGTAGGCCCTTGACAGATCTTTAGAGTATGAATGCCGGAAAAGCAGAGTGTCAGCAAGGACAAAGATCCGTCCTGAACACAGAACCCGTGATGGGCGCAGCAAAGGAGAGAACACAGTAAAAGCAATGATGGGAATTTAATACCTGCCAAGAACGAAATGCATGGGCACAGGCCTGGCAGAAGAGACCGGAGTTGAGCCCTCAGACTTTGCTGTGAGTCAGTTTGATCCCAGCTCTGTCACTCATGAGTGACATAATTTCAGACAAGAAATGTATTCTTTTAGAACCTCACTTTCCCCATCTGTTCAGAGGAATAATGATACCTCACTTAAAGTGTCATTGAAAAGTGAAAAAGGCTGGCCGCGGTGGCTCACGCCTGTAATCCCAGCACTTTGGGAGGCCAAGGTGGGCAGAACATTTGAGGTCAGGAGTTCTAGACCAGCCTGACCAACATGGTGAAACCCTGTTTGTACTAAAAATATAAAAATTAGCAAGGCATGATGGTGCATGCCTATAACCCCAGCTATCAGGAGACTGAGGTGGGAAAATCACTTGAACCCAGGAGGCAGAGGCGGCAGTGAGCCAAGATCGAGCCACTGCACTCCAGCCTGGGCAACACAGCAAGATTTCATATTAAAAAAAAAAGCGAGAAAAAAAACTGCTGGGGTCAGAGCCTCGCTTGGCTTCTTACAAGCTGGGTGCCTTCAGGGAAGTGATCTCCCTCTCGGCCTCTCTGATCACCATGTTGGCCAGGCTGGTTTTGAATTCCTGACCTGTTTTCCCAAATCCAAACTGGAAAGAACAGCACAACCTCCTGCATAGCGTTGTGCAGATTAAATGACTCAAGACCATGAAGTTCTCGAGAAACGGTAGCTGTTCTGTCTCGCTTTCATCTCGCCTGCAAGCACGGGATGAGGAGCGGTGGTGGCTGTGGTCTTCGCCACAGTGTGACTGGTGCAGGGACACCGCAGTCGGCCCTGCTGAAAGCAACGCTCTTCAACTTTCCAAGGCTGAGGGAAAGAAGGCGTACATCTCGGCACCACTCCCAGGCCTGTGAGATGCTGGACTGCGCGTGTGGATGCCCATGACCAGGAGAAGCCTGAGAAGAGGCTACGGTTTGTGAAAGCGACAAGGAGGGGCTCTCTGTCCAGTGTTGCAGGAGGAAGGGCTGGAGGCAGGCTGCGGAACCACGGGGGCTGGCCTCTCGCCATGCTTTGACATCTAATGAGCCACCAGGTTCCCTTAGCTGCCCAGTGCTACTGCAGCACAGACCGGGGCACTTCAGAGAGAAGGGAGGTGGTGTGGCCGGGAGGAGGGTGGACACAGACACATGCCACTCCTATGCAGTGGATGTGGCAAAGAAGTCAGGTGGGAATTCCATCAGGGCCTTAGCATCCTTGCAGTGGAAGGATGGTGAGCGCTGTGAGGAAAGACGCCCCCCTCACCCCCCCAACACCGCGCTCGGGATCCGCCCCCTCAGCCAATGAAGAGGTGGTCTCCAGGTGAAAACCTTCACCTGATGTCCTGCAACCACACGTCTCAGTCACCACAAAGCCAAAGCATGCCCAACGCCAACAATCTCGGCTGCGTGGCAGAGCAGCGGGCCTGCTCCACGTGGACCGAGCTGCACTGCACTCTTTCCCGCACCCAGCTGCTGCTCAGGAGCCCTGGGCCCCACCTCAAGCCCAAGGCTGGCTCTGCGCCCTTAACAGAGACTGAGAAGCTGCTGGTCAGCACCCACACTGCCACCGGAGACCAGGGCTGCAGGCACCTTTCCGCTCCCAGGCCTTAGTGACTTCTGTTCTCAAGGAGCGGCAATCGCTGTGCTGCTTCCTCCTCCTTAGTCCCAGACACCTGCAGCAATGTCAGGAACGTGTTCCAAGACCACAGCAAAGGCTGAAGGGTGAAAGCATATGCCACCGTGGCCGGAGGATTATTCTGAGCTGAAGGCAATAGAGAAGAAGCAGGTACAAGAAAGCTTTGTCCTCCCATTCTCTGCCAAAAAGCAAGACGTGAATTTGTAAGGTGCTCCCCTCACTCCTCTCCCAGCAAGAACAGAAACTGACCACCAGGGTCGACCCAGACCCTCATCATTCGAGGGCACCCGAGGAATCTCATGACAAGCTCAAATAATGAGCCCTCATCTCTCATTAGTTCCCTGACACGGGACCTCCCCAGTCCGCCATCCAGAACTCAGCCCTTTCATCGTCACCTCTGAGAATGCATTATTCTTTGTCGAGATGCTGCACCAGCCCAAGTTCTAACCAGCCCTCATTGCTGCTGTTCCTCACTGCTGAGGCTTCCAGCTCATACTAAACTTCGGCTTTTCTCTTGTTCATCTGTGTTTTGTTTTTTCTGTTGCTATCAGTTTAATTTGCAGGGTGGGGTGGAGAAAAAAAAAGTTAAGTTTTCTTCCCCTTGGAGTCCAAGACTACTTTTTAAATCTTCAGTAAAAATCACCCAAGATTCTAGCTCTACCACTCGTTCCACCACACCGTGGCGGGTCGCCCACCAAAAGTTGTTCTTTAAGCCTGAACACAGAGATGGTGCCACCCTCTCCTTAGTCCCCACAGGGATGGACATCTTCACCGCTTCCAGACGTCCAAGTACCTCAAGGGCAGGATCTTGTAGATGCACACACTAGCACTTTGGATCGTTGTGCAAACAAAACCTCACATCTCAGGGTCTCAACACACTCTACTGCACGCGCACGAAACATCCAGTGCTTCAGGGACCACAGCTGCCAGTTCTGTAGACAGCCTTAGCCAGTCAGCCCATGGAGAAAGAGCCCCAAGTGCCGTTCACCGATGTGGGGCCAGGCCTGGAAACAGCTCACACCGCTTCCACTGCCATTCCACCAGGCAGAGGGCTGTCACTTGGCACTCAGCTCTTTCCGAACCCTGACTCAGCTCACCTTGCCATGACTCAGGCCTTTCCTAACCATGATTCAGTTCTTGTCTAACCATGACTCGGCCCTTTCCTATACATCAGTCCAGCTTCCTCCCGCCACAACAGCACTTGCTAGGAATTTCCAATCCAAGTCATCTATGCCAGTAATTTCAAAGGTTGCTTAAACTAAAGTCCTAAATAGTAGCCAGGTCCAGATTCGGTCACTGGTAGAGCAGGCCAACAGATTGCCCTGACATAACCTTCCCTCTCCTTCCTGAAGCACTTAAGCAGCTTCTCTGTAGAAGCTGAGGTTAAAAACGCAGAGCCAACTTAAGATTTCACAAGGGAGGCTCAATTTAATGAACTCACAAAGACCAGAGGAGCCTAGTGGGCTGCCTGAAATATGCAAGCTACAAACAAACATTCTCCCTCAAATTGCAGTTCGGACTCCAGAGGGTCACTCGCGTCCTGCCCTTGTAGTTAATTCCAAGTACCCCAATGGCTTCGGCATGACTGACCTTGCTCTTCACACCATGAGTCCAAAGGCGGAGCAGTCACTGGGAAAATGAACCCTTGGCTCAACTCTAAAGGGGCAATTTTAATGCCAGATGCATATGAGAACTGTCCTTTGTCCAAAAATATCAGCGGTAACTTCAGTGGGTCTCAGTGCCTGCATGGTCCAGTTCGGCCCTGGAGTCGAAGCCAAAGCAGCACAGCCTAGCAACCAAAAAAGAAACTTGCAAAGGCACCCTCATCTCCACGTGCATGTCCTTAAGAACACTGAAAACGGCGCTAATTCACCCCCTGGCAACACTTCGTAGAATGTCCCCTCCTCTCCACAGCCTCTCCCATCCTGGGCAGTACCTCTCCCTCCTGTCCCACACACACCACGCTCGGGCCCTGCACCATTTGTGTCCCATGACTCCTCCCTCGCCGCCCAGGGGAGAAAGCAGGAGGAGCCCTTAGCTGGGAACTGTCATTCTCCCACCCTGCTCATTTTGCTTGGACAAAATCTCAAAGCAGCACAGTGGCTCACACCTATAATCCCAGCACTTTGGGAGGCCGAGACAGGTGGATCACGAGGTCAAGAGATCGAGACCATCCTGGTCAACATGGTGAAACCCCGTCTCTACTAAAAATACAAAAAACAATTAGCGGGGCATGGTGGCACATGCCTGTAATCCTAGCTACTCAGGCGGCTGAGGCAGGAGAATTGCCTGAACCCAGGAGGCAGAGGTGGTGATGAGCCGAGATCACACCATTGCACTCCAGCCTGGGTAACAAGAGCGAAACTCCGCCTCAAAAAAAAAAAAAGAAAAGAAACGAAAATTCACAACATTGCTCCCTGTGTCCTTACTTCTTTAAAAAAATCATGGAAACCATACATAACACAAAATTTACCATCTTATCTATTTTTATTTTTTCTTGAGAAGAAGTCTCGCTCTTGAGTGCAGAGAGTGCAAACTGGAGTGCAATGGCATGATCTCGGCTCACTGCAACCTCTGCCTCCTGGGTTCAAGGGATTCTCCTGCCTTGGCCTTCTGAGTAGCTAAGATAACAGGCACCACGCCCAGCTAATTTTTGTATTTTTATTAGAGACGGGGTTTCACCATGTTGGCCAGGCTGGTCTCAAACTCCTGACCTCCGGTGATCCGCCCGCCTTGGCCTCCCAAAGTGCTGGGATTACAGGCGTGGTATCTATTTTTAAGTGTACAGTTCTGTGGCATTACGTACATTCACACTGCTGTGCAAGCATCACCACTGTCTACCTACAGAACTTTTCATCTTCCTGAACCAAAAAACTCTGCCCATTAAACACACATTCCCCATTACCCCGTTCCTCAGCCCCCAGCAACCACCACCATGCTTTCTGTCTCCGTGAATCTGACTACTTCAGGGGCCTCAAGTGAGTGGCATCATTCGGTATCGTCCTTTTGTGACTGGCTTGTTTCATTCAGCATAATGTCCTCAGGTTCATCCATGTTACACATGCACCAGAATCCCCTTCCTTTTCAAAGCTGGGTCACGATCCACAGTATGGACGGACCACCTTTTTGTTTATCCCCCTCACCCCTCTATCAACCCTGGGATGTTTCTACCTCCTGGCTACTGTAGACAGTGCTGTTATGAACATGGGCAAACTAAGAGATCTGAGTCCCTGCTTTCAGTATTTTGGGATATGTATTGCTGGAGACCCCAAGAATGTGAGACGTGACCAACTCAATACACCTCTAGAGGCCAGATGAGCAAACGTGCTGTTCTCATGAAAGCAGGTTGTCGGGAAACTGACACACCACGTCTGCCTCCAGAAGGAGTGTTAGGGACAGTTACGTCCCAGGTCCTGTGCTCCTTCAGGTTCTCTCTGCTCCTTGAGGTTATCTACCTGAACACCTGGAACCTGCTGAACAAGGAAGCGGTACCTGTGATCCATCAAGTAGCTGACCCACAATCACCGCCTCCTCCCTATTCACTTAATAAATATGAAGGGCCGTAAAAGCTCAGGGCCTTTGCTCACTAGAAGCAAAGAGCCCCCAACCCTTCTTTCAAACAGAACCTTTTGTCTTTGTCTTCAATTCCAGTTTGTCCTCCTTCGTTCATGAGGTAACTGTGGCAATGTTTTAAGAGGCAAAATTCCTGAATCGTATTTTTAAAATTTTCTGACAAACTGCCATACTGTTTTCCATAGCAGATGCACCATTCTGCATTCTCACCCAGTGCACAAGGATCCCCATCTCTTTCCATCCTCACCAACATTTGCTTTTTCTGGTTTTCAAAGTGGTCATCCTGGCCGGGTGCAGCGACTCCCACTTGTATCCCAGTACTTTGGGAGGCCGAAGAGGGCGGATCACCTGAGGTCAGGAGTTCTATACCAGCCTGGCCAACATGGTGAAACCCCTTCTCTACTAAAAATACAAAAATTAGCCAGGTGTGGTGGTGTGTGCCTGTAATCCCAGCCACTTGGGACGCTGAGGCAGGAGAATTGCTTGAGCCCGGGAGGTGAAGGTTGTAGTGAGCCAAGATCCTGCCACTGCAATCCAGCCTGGGCGACAAGAGCAAGACTCTGTCTAAACCAGCAAACAAACCAAAGGGGTCATCCTAATGAGTGTGATCATCCCCTTTAACCCTCACAATAACCCTAGATACTATTATCCCCATTTTCCAGATGAGAAAACAGAGCAGGAGATACTAGGTGAGTGTATCAGTCTATTCTCGTGCTGCTAATAAAGACATACCCAAGTCTGGGTAACTTATAAAGTAAAAAGAGGTTTAATGGACTCACAGTTCCACATGGCTGGGGAGGCTTCACAATCATGGCAGAAGGCAAAGGAAGAGTAAATGCATGTCTTACGAGGTGGCAGGCCAGGGAGAGTTTATGCAGGGGAACTCCCCTTTATAAACCATTAGACCTCCTGAGACTACCACCAGAACAGCACAGGGAAGAACCGCCCCCATGATTCAACTACCTCCCACCAGGTCCCTCCCGTGACATGTGGGAATTGTGGAAACTAGACGAGATTTGGGTGGGGACACAGCCAAACCATATCAGTAAGTCATTCAAGGACAGCGGTGGACAAGGAAGGTTGGAACGCAGGCCTAACTGCAGAGCCAATGCTCAGACCACAGCACTAAGTCACGCCTTCACATGTGACTTAGGTGGCCCCTGGGGATGGGCTCAGCCTCCACCATAGGGATGAAGGGCTGTGCAGGTGGTAAGCAGGAGTTTGAGGGCCCCTGTACAGCAGACTGTGGTGGGAGCCCTTCCCTGGCTCTCAGCCTGCGATTTCCTTGGCTTGTTCCAGTAGAGCAAAAGCCTTGTTCCAAGGGCACCGCTGCAGATGGTACCCGGTCTCCTTGCCTCTGCTGCACCTCCAAGGGCTGGCTGGCTAAGAACAGGCAGCACACAGGCTCTAAGAGCTCTTTCGGACTCAGCCACAGAGAAAGCATCACATCAAGGCCTAGTTTCCCATTTACAACTCTATTTCCCCTCCCGCTTTGGGGTAGGGTTTTGTTGGTTTGCTTCTAACAGCCCTAATAAAGGGTCAGGCATGACTGGAGTGAGGGCCGCACTGTGAGGCAATGAGGCGTGGAGCTGCATTCCAACCTTGTCATGCGGTGCTCCTTGGCCGTGAGGAACAGAAACACAGACAGAACAGCAGAGACTCCTGCTGTTGTCACCCCGAAGCTGTGCGAGAATGACAGAGCAGTGGGCTTTGGCCTGACACCAATGTCACCAACATCTTGTGCAGGTTCACAGCTGTCAACCCGGAAGGGAGCTCTGTTTTGGAATCCCCTCGCAGGCAGGGGCCTGGGAAGGTACTCACCAGCCACCTCAAGGAGGGACACGCTCACAGGCCACCTACTTGCCCAGCCAGACAGAATGAGGAAGGGGGCTCTGTGCCTGCATTTGGAAGGCCGCGGCTGGAAACCCTGCATGGGGAGCTGCTTTGCTTGCTCAGCCCTCTTGCTTTGCAGCCCAAAAGCAATCATGCACAGCCCCGCGTTTTGCTGGTCTCTGTCTAGTTCCAAAGTAAACGTTGGTTCTACATCTCCAAAGGGCTGGTAGAAGCCCATCCCATGCAAAAACATACCTACATATTTTCACCATTTTCTAATGTATTTCAGCGATTATGTAACCTTAGACACAACCCTGGCAGGAAGAACAAGGAAAGTGGAACTCGGTCCCCCGGGGCAACTGGTTTCAGGACGGACTTCCAGCCAAGTCTCAAACACAAACCTCCCGCAGTGCAATCTTATTTTGTTATTCCCGGGGCAGACAGATCTTCTCAGGAGGCTCTAACAAGCACTGGGAGAGAACTTAGAGATTTTGTAGTCATAGCAGGAGCCTCATCAGGCTTTAAGGTGTGGGAAGCACACACACTGCACACTCCCATGTGCATGCATGCACCCCAGGCATGTGTGAGCGCAAAGGTATGTGTGCATGCACGTGTATGTGTGTTTAGTACGTGTGTGCAGGTCTAGACACATGCATCACTTACGTGTTTATTCACCCCGTCACTGTATTTAAGCCGCGCACAGAGCAACCACACAGAGGTAAAGGCAGGGAAGTCCTCCGGATCACCTCTCCTTGTCCTCTTCTGTTCTCTCTTAGGCGTAGTAGCGCCGACGCACAGTCTCCGGAAGACCCTCTCCAACACCCAGACACAGCCTAACTGGCATCCTGGGGGAGACACTACTGACACTCAAAGAGAAACCTGTGAGAAAGGGAACTGGTCTCCTAAAGCCTACACTTTTTTATTTTCTAAGCAACCCCATCAGCCAAGAAACCCAAGCTGAATTTGTGGGATACAAAGCCCTAAACTGAATAGCATGCGACTTTTAAGCACATGGTCTAGTTTTTAATAGTATCATGAAAGCGGACCTTGCCAAAAAATTCTGCACTGTTGATGGCTAGATGTAAGCATATTCGATTCCCCAAATTGAAAGCTTTCATAAAACCTCTCAAAATGCAAAGAATATGCTCAAAAGCATAATTATAAATACCAAGGTTGCCTCTGACAAACTGATGCATTTGCTAAAGACCGTAAGTTGTCTGATTCGGGACAACAAACGTGTAGTTAAGTGTTCAGCCTTCACCTCTGTAACCTTCTCAGAGGAGACCCCAAAGACACATCGTGGAGACCTCGGAACAGGGGCCAAAAGTGAGATGGGTCCTAGGTAAGGAGAAAGCCGCTTCAGAACTTACTCATTTGAAGGAGTCATTTGCCCTCGGGCTAATGCCTGTTTAAAACTGTATTTTATCCTTTCCATAGCCCTATTTTATCATAACTTTAATTTTGCATTTTGCTTTTACATTTTAATTTTGATTATTTTTTCATAAGCTTATTTGTCATCCATGTATCTGTAACATATCTGTTGAAGTGGTTTGCCTTTTTATTTATTTTATTTATTTATTTATTTTTTTTTTTTGAGACAATGTCTCTCTCTGTCGCCCAGGCTGGAGTGCAGGGGTGTGATCCTGGCTCACTGCAATCTCCACCTCTCAGGTTCAAGCGATTCTTCTGCCTCAGCCTCCTGAGTAGCTGGGATTACAGGCGCATGCCACCATGCCAGCACTTTGGGAGGCTAAGGTGGGTGGATCACTAAGGTCAAGAGACTGAGACCATCCTGGCCAACATGGTGAAACCCCGTCTCCACTAAAACAAAAAATTATCCGGGCATGGTGGTGCTCGCTTGTAATGGAGTCAGATGAAGTCTGACTGTCGCCAGGCTGGAGTGCAGTGGCATGATCTCAGCTCACTGCAACTTCCACCTCCCAGGTTCAAGTGATTCTCCTACCTCAGCCTCCCCAGTAGCTAGGATCACAGGTACCTATACCAGGTGTGGCTAATTTTTGTATTTTTAGTAGAGACAGTGTTTCACCATGTTGGTAAGGCTGGTCTCAAACTCCTGACCTCACGTTATCTGCCCACCTCAGCCTCCCAAAGTGCTGGGATTATAGGCATGAGCCGCTGTGCCGGCCCTGGTGTGACTTTTTTAAAGCATGCCCATTCACCTGCTCACTCAGGTCCACCCAGGACAGAAGAGTGTGGTGAGGCCTCTGCACTGCAGGGCTCAGGGGAATCAGGACCTTGGAAACTCCAACTCTGCCTACATCACTAGCACCCCTGTGAAGCCTAGAGATGCTAAGCCTTGTGTTTCAATCTTCACCAATAGATCTGAAGGGTGCAGTGGACATCGGTCCCCTTGGACTGTCTGGCATCCATCCTGCCACCTGGCTAAAGCACAATGACCCCCTTTGGGAACCTTCACACCCCCAACATGCGTTCTTCCTGGGAGTGCTGTTGCCTCCCCTATGGAAGCTCAGAGGCCATTATCTCCCTCACACCAGTGGAGGTGGGGCGGGAAGGGGGAGACCACAGGACCCTGGGCTGCTGGGGGCAGATGGAGGTCACTCCCCAGCCATGGTGGCACATGGACCAGATAGGCCTTGCCACTCACCTCTATGTTATATCAGTGGCCTCCCCACTTCCAGAGCTCCCCTGGGTGCTGCCTGTGTTCCAAGCCAGGCTCGCAGCCTGGTGGCAGCCCCCTTCTCATAGGTACCCTTGGCTTATTCCTCACAATCAAGAATGCAGACTGGGCAATGCAGACAAACGGGCTGATGCGGAAGGAGAGTGTATTTCATGGATGCCCCAAACCCTTGCCTGAGAGGTTATGCAATGCTGCGTTCAAACTGAGCTCTGAAATCTATTTTAAACTATTTTAGGAACACTCATTCAAACATGTAACAGTAATAGGTTCCCCCCTGGGGACTCCTGACGGCGGGGGCCAGGGCAGGAGGAACCTTCTAGGGGGCCGATAACATTCTTCACCTGTATCTGAGTTGTGGTTTCAAGGGTCAGACTGCACAACTACGTGGATGGACTGGATGCCACGGAACTGTACACCTAAAGATGCTTCTGGTGGCAAATGTTATGTATACTTGACCACAGTATCAAAAAAGCACAGACTAAAACAGAATTCAAAATATTGCTATAAACTGATTTCAGTCAATATCAGATTAAGCCAAAACAGAAGCATATAGGCATAAATTAAAAATCCATCAAGTTTTGTCCTCTTTACCTATATGTGAGCTACACCCTAATTAAAACAACAAAAAACGCTGTTATGTACCACATTACACAACACTGGCCAGCCGAAGCTTTCCTAGTCATCTTGGGCACCAGATAACTCCTTTTCTGCAGAACTCAAGACAGCATTTCATGCTAGCGCTGGATCCTGAGGTTTCAAGGCAGCTGGTGAAAATCCCTTAGCACAGGCAAGCATGCACCTACAGGACTCAGATTATTCTTCCATTCTGTGCAATCAAAACAAAATATGAAAAATAAACTGGATGTTGGGATGAGAAAATTACAGAGATGGAACGCAGATAAATGGGTGCCAATGGTTAGGGAAAAGGAGGGTGGCAGGGGGTGGCTCTCAAGAGGTGGTCCAAGGGGGCACCTCAGCCACCACGGAGCCTTCTGTTCTTGATTGCCATGGTGGATGAAGTCGTGCATGTAGTAAGATGTCACAGAACTTTACACAAAAGCACACCGAGAAATGAGCCTGTGCCGAAACCCGTAAGCCTGGTGAAGAGCTGCAGTCTAGCTCACAGTATCGGGTCCATCCACTTCCTGGTTCAGAGAGCGTACTGCAGTTACGTCAGATGTCACCACTGGACAAAGCTGGGTGGAAGGTACAACAGACCTCTCTGTCCTCTTTTTGGCAGTTACCGTGACTGTATACTTATTCAAAATAAAAACATTTTAAAGTCCATCAAGTTGCATGCTGAGAACAATATACACTGCCAGAACCCTGGTTTTCATCTTTTTCTGCTCATTAAATCATCTCACTGTTCTTAGTGACTGGCTTAATCATCTGTACAAGCAAAACATGACACAATAAAATAATAGGTATGTTAATAAAGCACCATGTGAGTTTAATCTTTTTTAAAAAGGCATCAGTGCCTTTGGAGAAGCTGAAAATCACCGAGGTCAGAAGAACACACGACGGGGCCCAGAAGCCAGGCTGGGCCTGCCCTCAGCTAACCAGCTGTCACATGAACAATAATGACGACGCCAGTCCTGACCATTAAAAGGCTTCCTTGTTGAGGAATTGAGACACAGGCACCTGGGAGAGGATATAAGGACATAAGACACTCCCAGGTAGCACGTGGCTAAGTATCAAATGAGTAGTGCTACGGACTGACTGTGTCCCCACAAAATTCTTATGTAGCAGCCCTAACTCCCAATGTGACTCTATTTAGAGACAGGACCTGTAAAAAGTGACTTAAGGTTATATGAGGTCATGGGGTGGGGCTCTAGGTCAGTATGACTGGCATCCTCCTAAGAAGGAAGAGAGAGAGCAGGCAGGTGCACGCACAGAGGCAAGGCTGGAGAGGACTCAGGGAGAAGGCGGCCACCAACAGCCAAGGGCAACAGCCAAATCTGCCGAACCTGGATCTCCGACTTCAGCCTCCGGATCTGTGAGACAACAGGCTTCTGCTGCCTATGTCTCAGTTTATGTGGCATTTTGTTATGGCAGCCCGAGCAAACCAATCAAAACTGGTATGGTGATGTGGCTCAGGAAAGGAGAAGATGCCTGATTCGAGGCAGCTGCCTGCTCTTCACCAGTGGCCTGAATACAGAACATAACCACAATTAATGGCATATTCCCATCAAAAGAGAAAGCTTTTATACATTCAAAAGAAACTGAAAGCTAGCTATAAATCCTGTGGAAGAAAACTACACCATTATATACAGTTTTAGTGATCACCGGAATCGGAGTTCCTTCATCTGCATTTATTCAATTCAGTCAGTCAGTCCGTCCGTCCGTCCGTCCGTCCGTCCGTCCGTCCTTCTTCATTTAATCAACCAACCAAGAGCAGTGAGGAAGCCTCTCTAGCCAGTGCCAGGTACTGAAGGCCACGCAGCCTGGAGGCCAGAGCTGGGCTCCGTGCAGTGCAGAGGCTTCCAGGAGAGAAGTGCAGGCAAGGGCTACATGACTGATGGATTGTGTCTCTGCAGGGCAAGCCAGGGAGGAGGAGGAGCACACAGCACAGGCGACCCTGGACAGGGGGACTGTGATCAAGGCTGACCTGTGAACCCGGGGACAGAGCAGCCATTCCTAGGGACAGCACATGCCTGGCAGCCCTGTTGAAAGACAGAGGTCAGCCTGTACACATCTCCATGGCCCCAACCCAACCTGGGCCTGTGTCAGCCAGCCCTTCCGGGAAGCACACTTCACATGGCCTTTCTCTAGCAATCCCTCATGGAGACAGCCCCCAAATAACAAAGCAGGAGTTGGCTGATTGCTTCGTGACACCTTGCTCTCGGATCTGTTTAGAGGACCAATGAAGTATAATCTATTAAAAACCATTTTGTGCTGGGCACAGTGGCTCACGCCTGTAATCCCAGCACTTTGGGAGGCCAAGATGGGTGGATCACAAGGTCAAGAGATCAAGACTACCCTGGCCAACTTGTGAAATCCTGTCTCTACTAAAAATACAAAAATGAGCTGGGCGTGGTGGCGGGCACCTGTAATCCCAGCTAGTCGGGAGGCTGAGGCAAGAGAATTGCTTGAACCTGGGAGGTGAAGGTTGCAGTGAGCCGTGATGGTGCCACTGCACTCCGGCCTGGGCAACAGAGTGAGACTCAGTCTCAAAAAAAAAAAAAATCATTTTGTAAACTCTAAAATGTAACAGGAAAGACAGTTATCATTATATTAGATTTCAAAGGCTCTTGTGAGTCACCTAATCTGATGGATTAAGAAACCACACATACCCAAGGCCACCCAGCTGGCACGCGCCAGAGCCAGAACAAAGGCTTGGGATGACTCACTGCTGGGGCTCCATGAGCAGCTCAGCTGTTCCACATGTGAACTTCCTAACATTAGGTATTTTTCACACCTATACTGTTTTCTTTCATTTTACTACAATTCTAAACATATACAATTCACAATTTTTATTCTGGCCACGCAATATGGTATTTCGCCCTCCCGATGAACAAAGGTTTCTGTCATGGCAGGCAAAACTGGACACACCCTTGGCACTTCCCGTTTTAACCAAACACTCTGTTCCTACACTCAAAGAACCCAAGAGAGGTCAGGAGCAAACCAAGCAGAACTGAAGGCGGGTGAGAAAGGAAAATGGCAGGGGGAGGGGAGGGGA
>CM052653.1:139526955-139544792 GCA_028533165.1 Leontopithecus rosalia
GGGGAGGGGATGGTAGAGGAGGAAGGGAAGGGGAGGGGAGGGGAGGGGATGGTAGAGGAGGAGGGGAAGGGGAGGGGAGGGGAGGGGATGGTAGAGGAGGAGGGGAAGGGGAGGGGAGGGGAGGGGATGGTAGAGGAGGAGGGGAGGGGAAGAAGGAAGGGTTTTCCCAGCACTGGATGCAGCTTTCAGTGTTGTCACACTCAAAAGCGACTGGCCTGGCAGCAAGGCAGGTGGAAGAGATCACATTTATTTATTTATTTTTTTGAGATGGAGTCTCGCTCTGTCACCAGGCTGGAGTACAGGACCACGATCTCAGCCCACTGCAACCTCTGTCTCCTGGGTTCAAGTGATTCTCGTGCCTCAGCCTCCTGAGTAGCCGGGATTACGGGTCCATGCCACCACACCCAGATACATTTCTTTTTGTACTTTTAGTAGAGACGGGGTTTCACTATGTTGACCAGGATGGTCTCAATCTCCTGACCTCACGATCTGCCCGCCTCGGCCTCCCAAAGTGCTGAGAATACGGGCGTGAGCCACCGCACCCGGCTGAGATCAGATGTCTTATCATACAGAGTCATCACCCTTCACCTCTTAGAGTGAAGCTCAATAAAGGTCATTTGCCTGCATGAGAATGAACTGCTAAGCTTCCACCTCACGACCACAACTGTGTAACTTAGCGGGCTGCCTCTCCTGCTGGGTGACCAAAACGCCCAGAGCCAAATGCAGTCCCAACTGCAGACACCTTGGAGCAGCCTGGCTCCTCCCCTCGGCATCACCTGTCGTGTCTTCCTTACTGACCCTTCATCTAGACGCCTTCTGCCATAAATAACTTGGAAACATTTCAGGAAAGTTAAAAGGGGAAAGTCAAAGAGCAGCTCACAAGAAGAGAGGCAACAGAATGTGCAGCGCTTGCTTGAGGAGCATTCCTCCCCTGGGATCAAGGAGTCTCCCGATTCCCCCACGGTGTATCAGCCCCTTGGATTATCATTTCAAGTCTCAACTTACCAACAGTGTCACACGGTTCATCTTTCTGTACACAGAAATCCGTCCTAAAAAAAAAAAATAAAAGCCATCGTCAGGTATATGCAGAATCCCCAAGAATGGGAGAAGAAAACACTGTCAATTACCCTCAAGTAGCCATCCCATGAGGTTATCCTTCCAGTGGCCACAGGCCACAGTGGACGGTAACAGGCAGCCGCGTTCGGCAACAGTAAACCATCCAGATTTCCCAGGGGTAGGTCCACTCACACCACACCAGACCCTTCTTTTACAGATCAACTATTCTATACATAACAGTTGCTGGAAGGACTCCTTGCAACGGCTGAAAACGTTTTAGAAGATGTTTGCCAAGTCACTGATCAGAGAAAATTCTCAGGCAATAGCATCCACTGCAGTGGCTTCCCCAAGCCGCTCTACTTAGGCAGCAACTGGTTTGTAATGACCATGTGTTGCTTTGACGAGAAAACAACAAAAAGTCATTTTTAAAAACTGTATTCCTCTACCATGCGGCCATAAAAAAGACTGGGATCATGTTCTTTGCAGGGACACAGATGGAGCTGGAGGCCATTATCCTCAGCAAACCAATGCAGGAACAGAAAGCCAAACACGGCATGTTCTCACTTGTAAGTGGGAGCTGAATGAGGAGAACACACGGACACGTGGTGAGGAACACCACAGAGCAGGGCCAGCTGCGGGGGTGAGGGAGACGGGAGCATGAGGAAGAACAGCTAACGGGTGCTGAGCTGAAGACCCAGGTGACGGGCTGATCTGCGCTGCACACCACCACGGCACATTTACCTACATGATAAGCCTGCACGTCCCGCACGGGTGCCCCAGAACTTAAAAGTTGAAGGAAAGTAAAACTGCCTTCCTTACATCTCCTCAGGATCCCCCGGGTGGGCACCTGCGGACCACTGAGACTGCGAAAATGCTTGAAACCTGGTCCAGCCCGGTTCTGTAGGTCCAACGGGTTCATCCGGCCTCTAGCGGCGAAATCAGGGGCCTCGGCGCTTCTTTTCTAACAATGGAGCATTCCCATGGTCCTTTGTAAGTTTCCATGGTCAAGAGCTGACCAGAGGGCTGGCTGGGGCAGAACTCTGACTGGGAGTCTGGTGAGGAGCCATACCTGGCCCAGACACGGCCCCTCCCGGGCCCCATGCCCATCTTCTCTCAGGGTCCAAAGAAATCTTGAGATCCACACTTTCCAAAATCTCACTCCAGAACCAAAACGGAGAAGAAATAGCACAGAGATGAAAAGACCTAGTGACTTGATTTTCCCATCAGACTCCCTTTTAGAAGACGAAGGAACAGGTGATACAACTAGCACCGGCAGAGAGGAAGCAGTGGAAACCAGGGCACAGGTGTGCTCACCGGCCCAACACCCATCTAGCCCCAGTCCAACGCTACTGATCTGGCACCCTTCCCATTCCGGTATTTTGAGCAAAACACAGACAGACACACACACACACACTCTCTCTTTCTCTCTCTCTCTCACACACACACACACACACACACACACACACACATTCTCATTCTCTCTCTCTCTCTCTCTCTCTCTCACTCATACAAAGACCAGGCTGGCCTAAGACCTTGCTCCACGGTTTCTCAGAGATGTGAACGGGACGTGTTTCAAGCTTTGCCCCATTACCTTAGCTGGGCAAAGGGAGAAAGGGAGAAAGAGAAGGAGGCCTCAGTCAGACAGAATGGAGGGGAAGCCACAGGCCAAGGCCAAGGCCAAGGGCGAGACGGGTGCCATTTTGAGAGAGCCACCCCTGTTGGCAGAGGACTCCCCCACGGCCATCCAAGGTCAACACTGGATGTTCTCCCATCCAATGGCTACCCTGAGGGGAAACAGGCAGTCTCAAATGACAGACTCCGAGGCATCACCAGCTGCTTCACCCCAGGAAGAGGTGAGGTGTGTGTCCAGCTCAGGGAGGGACAGCCACATTCAATTAGAGGCCTGTCTGAAAAAGGTCAGTCGAATCTGAATCTCTTCTCTCCTTCCTGTTCAAGGCCCTTTCTCAGAAGAGAAGCAGCAATGCACCTGCCTGCAGGGGCGGCTTTATCTCCAGGGATCCTGGCTTTGTTCCGTTCATTATCAGGAGCACCCGCGTTTTATGTCATCCCACTGCCAACTCATGTCAAACCCCCAGGCAGGGACTGTGGAGTTCACTCCAGGAATGAAAAAAGAAATGAGGGCTAGACTTGGCTCCCAGCCCCTACATCCACTGATACTCCAAGGTGCCCTTCTCAAGGCTGACATGAATCTGTCAGGGCTGCCTTTGTGGGTGTCTGTCCCCCAGGATGGGGGTCACGGGGTCCCATGTTTTCATTTTGCACTGGGCACCACAAGTTACGCAGCTGGTCCTGTGCATAACCCACAGCCAGCCACACAGCTGGGACTTCATTCATTCTTTGATTAATCGGCTGACGTTTCTATAGGCCCTGCAAGCTACCCAGCAGCCATGGCCTCACCAGCGTTGCAAGCTGGAGAGCAGAGCACCAACTTCCACAGACACCTGCTGAGACCTCACCACGAGCAAAGCCTGGCGAGCGGGCTCCTTGGCAGAAGGTGGTGGGAGGCCCTCCTGGGGAGCAAGACAGTGATACACTGGAGGGGGACAGTCTGGCAGGAGGGATCCTGGTGGTGCAGCCTCGGGCCACCTGTGTCTGCTTTGGCATCTCCCGGGCACTCTCACCGGGAGCACAGGCCCAGGCTCAGGGAGGAGAGTCCTGTGTTCTCAGCTTCCTGGGTCAGTGAAGCCCTGAGGCCTCTGTGTGGACTCCACGTGGTCCCAGGCCCAGTCCTCTCAGGGGTTCTTCCTATTCGCAGACGCAGCTGCAGAAAACCCAGGCACAGCCCATAAGGGGAAAAAAAGAGCCTTAAATGGGAGGAAACCCTCACATTGGCCAGTCCTAGCTGAGAACCAGGAGGCTATCCCCTGAGCGCAGCCCAGCCGAGGCAGCCTCAGATCGGGCTACGGTGGGAGGAAAGGACAGCTTCTCCAGGGCGGCAGCTGCCTCACACCCATCTCCGTGTGAAAACATCAGCCTGTTATTATCCCAACCTAGGGAATTGCAGCTCTCTACTTCTAGTTATTAAACACGGCTTCCCAGCCAACTTAGCTTCCTGCCCGACTCCAGAGCTGCCTCCCCCGTCCTTGAAAGAGATCCTCAATTTAACATCTGTGAGGACCCAAAGGACGGGCCATGCACTGATCCGTTCGGGCCGGTAGCCCCATGGTGGCAGGTGAGATGGACTGTAATTGCTGACGTAGCTTCAAGGCATCAGCCCGTAACACAGAAGAAAGCTCAGGCTCCCAGGATGGCGACAGGTAACAGCTACGCAAGAGGCCAATCCAAAGCTTGTTTTCTCTGTCCCTGGATGAGGACACTGCCCGTGCCCCCAGCATCCTCACCCAGAACCACTCCCATGCAATTAGGACCCCTCTCCAATGTGCTTAGTTACAACAGAACATTTTCATTATAAAATGTTTTATTGTACTAATACATGAACATACAATTTACTATCTTAACCACTGAGTATAAAGTTCAGTAATGTTAAAGCCACTGTCACGCAACCATCACCGCTATCCACCTCCAAATCTGTCACCCCACATCGAAACTCTGTACCCACGAAATAACAGCTCCCCACTCTCCCTTCTGCCCGACCTCTAGCAACCACCATTCTTTGTCTCTATGACTCTGACCACTGTGGGCACCTCATGTAAGTGGAATCACACAGCATCTGTCCTCAAGGTTCAGCCAAGTTGCAGCCCGGGTCTGAATCTCCTTCCTTTTTTAAGGCTGAGTAATATTCCCTTGTACGTAGATAGCATGTTTGTTTATCCGCTCATCCGTCCATGGACATTTAGGTCACTCCCACCTTCTGGCTGTCATGAATAACGTTGCTGTGAAGATGAGTGTCCAAACATCAGAGCCTCTGCTTTCAATGATTTGGGGATTCAGTTCTTTAGGGTTCAGAAGTGGGATTATACGGTAACTCTCGTTCTGATTTTTCGAGAAGCCATCACATGGTTTTCTAAAGTGGCTGTACCATTTCACGTTCCCATCAATGGTGCACAAAAGAGTTCCAATTTCTCCACATTCTTCCAACACTGGTCATTTTCCATTGCTGTGTGTATTAGTCCGTTTTCACGCCAGTGATAAAGACATACCCGAGACTGGGCAATTTACGAAACAAAGAGGTTTAATGGACTCACAGTTACACATGTCTAGGGAGACCTCACCGTCATGATGGAAGGGAAAGACACGTCTCACATGGTCGTAGACAGGAGAGAGTTTGTGCAGGCGAACTCCCTCCTTATAATCATTAGATCTTGCGAGACTTCGTCACCATCCCGAGACCTGCCCCCATGATTCAGTTACTTCCACCAGGTCCCTCCCACAACACGCAGGAATTGAGGATGAGATCTGGGTGGGGACACAGCCAGACCATGGCATTTTGTTTCACGGCAGCCCCTGTAAAAAGTGTGAGGTATAGAAAAGAACATTTCTACACAAAATATTTCCTCTGTGTTAAGTTGGGAGGGTGGAAAATGAACAGAAAGTCTAATTCACAGCATCGTTGCAGTGATGGTGTAACACGACGGCTGAGGTCTTTTTGTAAAAGGGCTAATATGATGCTTTGTCATAAGATGCTTTGTACTAAGATGCTTTGTCAACAGTCATCTTGGTGACCCTTACTGCCTCTGGAAAACAAATGCCATTCATCCCCAAATCCAGACTACTTACAAGTTCCTTCTCCACTCATTGAAAGGAAACGGCAGGAAAGAGACGCAATTTTTTTTTCAATAGAGGGAAAAGTTCCCATGAGTTATTAATTATTTAACAAAACATAAGAAACTGCAGATTTTCTATAGTACTTATAAAAACTATATTCAAAGTAGAAACCGTGGGAGTTTAGCTGCATATTGCACAGATGACATTGTTTAGAGTTCCTCTAGGAAAATCTTTCAGACCAAATATAATTGCCATTTGGAAAATCAGCTCCATTAACTTAAAATCACGCACAGACATAGTTCGCAAGGACTCCTGCTTGCTCCCCAAATTGAATCTGCACTCAAATCATGGTACCCTTAACCTGAACACTGCAACACCCAGGGCATTCTACAGAAAGCCTCACAGTCCCCAAATGCCATTGCAAAGGCACCTGAGCAACAGCAGCCTCTGGCCAGTGGGTGTGGGCGGCCCCTGTTCTTAAGGAAGGTGGTGCCTGGAGGCTCCCAGTGCTCACTGGAGTGGGCAAGGCCAGGCCAAAAGCCTACACCAGGTCATGTTCACCCTTGGTCCTTGACGCCTGCTACTGCATCAGCCACATCATAGACAATCAGAATTACTAAAGACACTTTTCCCACAATGTCTCTTCAATAACTCTGATTGTCTATAATGGGGCTTATATATGGATTATATATTTAATCATACCCTGTAGAAGCAGCAAGTATTCACCCAAGGGATTGCCACATACAAAGCACACTGTTAAATGTGTAACAAAGCACCCTTAGGGCAGGCAATTGACAAACCTCCACAGAGACTGAGCAGGCATCTATTTGGTAACACGTAGTGGCATTGTGTCTACTCTGGGATTTTTTTCTTTCTTTTTTTGAGATATAGTTTCGCTCTTGTCACCCAGGCTGGAGTACAATGGCATGATTTTGGCTCACTGTTACCTCTGCCTTCTGGATTCAAGTGATTCTACTGCCTCTGCCTCCCGAGTAGCTCAGATTATAAGCCTGAACCACCACACCTGGCTAATTTTTGTATTTTAGTAGAGATGGGGTTTCGTCATGTTGGCCAGGCTGGTCTCTAACTCCTGACCTCAGGTGATCCGCCTGCCTCAGCCTCCTGAAGTGCTGGGATTACAGGCATGAGTCGCCGTGCCCGGCCTATTCTGGGGTTTTTGAAAGGAATGAAAGCTGCACGGTCCGGTGACTGGGGCAGGGACCACAGAATTTCTCCAGATGACTTTGAGATGTCATGGGGCTCAGAGTTTGCAGCACATGGCCTGAGAGATGCAACCAAAAGCATTTCTTGACTCAAAACCAAATGTTAAGTAAAATTTAACTCTATGTGGAGGACCAGGCGCCGTGGCTCATGCCTGTAATCCTAGCACTTTGGGAGGCCGAGGCAGGCGGATCACCTGAAGTCAGGGGTTCCAGACCAGCCTGGCCAACATGATGAAACCCCATCTCTATTAAAAATACAACAACTAGCCAGGCATGGTGGCACACGTCTGTAATCCCAGCTACTCAGGAGGCTGAGGCAGGAGAATCGCTTGAACCCAGGAGGCAGAAGCTGCAGTGAGCCAAGATTGCGCCACGCACTCTAGCCAGGTGACAGACAGAGACTCTGTCTCAGAAAAAAAAGTCCCTAACATTCCATGTTGACATATTCCTAGCAACTCTAACTAAAAGCTGGTGTTTTTAACCTAATGGATTAAGTTATTAAGAAGTATTTCTGTGTATTTTATAGAGGGAGATTTTTGGTATGAACATGTAACATGTTGTTTATGTTGTTTATGTTGTTAAAGTCAAGCAACCAAAGAAAAATCAGTGTTCCTCAGAGAGGGCCGAGACCTAAGGAAAAGTGACACAGCCACACTGACATCTGTGGATGTAACCCCCAAAAAGAAACGGTCCGAGTGCTAACGCTCAGTACCTGTGAACGTGACCTCATGTGGAAAAAGAATCACCACAGGTACAATCAAGTTAAGATGTGGTCACGCTGGAGTGAGGTGAGCCCCAGTCCAATGACGGGCGTCTTTACAGGAAGAGGGAAGTTTGGACAGAGAGACACGCCGGGAGAATGCCGTGTGAAAATGGAGGAGGGACAAGAGGGACACAGCTGCATGCCCAGGCACTGTACCTACCTCAGAGGTGGACACCCCAATTAACCCCCTCTTACTGATGAGGAAAGCAAAACCCAGACAGGTGGCCCAAGGTCCGATTTCCAAGCCTGAATTCCCAACAACGCGCCCGTTTCCTCTCCGAAGGCAAACATCTTTTCCCACTGGCATGTCAGTTACAGGCCAAATCCCGTTTTACCTGGTCACAAACACAGCAGCATCCACCAGGGGCGGGTCGTCCTTCCCGCCGGGAACCTGGTTGTTGCCGAGGTACCGCGCTCCTCCATACTCCTCGTTCTGCCAGTGACAGAAGCTCTCCAGGGACCGCTCACCATGGTGCCCAATGTACAACTTAGCCTGAAAGAAATTGGGGGACAGTTAGAGACACAAACACCTGGGAGGCCAGAGTGCAGATCGAGACTACAGCAAGGACGTTAAGGTGAGACAGTCACCCGCTGAGACACCGTTTGATGACTCACGGCCCTCTTAAGAAAAGCCTGAAGCTAGCGGGTAAGCAGCATAGCATAAATCTGCAGAGAGCATCAGGGGCCTTACATATAGGTGCGAATGAGGACGATGCTGTTAAAAAAACCATCTTCTGTTCTTCAGACAGAACAGTATCCCAAACCAAGCAATGCTCCCTCGGTCTCACGGTGAAGTCGCCTCGCCAGGTAACATCAGCGTATGGGAAGGGGCTCCATTGAAAGACCAGAAAATAATGCTGCCGTGAACCCAACCTGGGGTCGAAGCTCTAATGCAGTTTCAGAACGGAAGCCATGGGGCCAGGTGCGGTGGCTCATGCCTGTAATCCCAGCACTTTGGGAGGCTGAGGCAGGCAGATCACAATTTCAGGAGAGCGAAATCATCCTGGCCAGCACAGTGAAACCCTGTCTCCACTAAAAATATAAAAAATTGGCCGGGCACGGTGGCAGGTGCCTGTAGTCCCAGCTACGCGCGAGGCTGAGGCCGAAGAATCGCTTGAACCTGGGAGGCAGAGGTTGCAGTGAGCCGAGATCATAACACTGCACTCCAGCCTGAGTGACAGAGCGAGAGTCCGTCTCAAAGAAAAAGAAGAAGGGAAACCACAATGTCAGAGACCTCCCCATCAAGCTTTGGACGTAACCTAGCAGCACCACGCAAGAGCCTTGGGGAGAGGAGGGGGACTTGTGTGGGCTTATCACTCAGGGTTCCTTGAGATTCTCAACAGCCCCCCCTCACACCATGCTACCAAAACTGCTGCCAGCTTCCCTCTCACACTGGCAGAGCCACAGAGGGCAGTGAAGACCAGCAACACCCTGGAGCCCCACTTAGCATTCAACAGCAACTGGGAAGCTCTGGCCAGGCCACATTTTCTGCATGCTTGAAAGGTGCCTGTGGGGACTCACCGGACGTTGTTGCAGCAGGACAAGCTTGGTCACTTGAATATTAATTTTAATCCCCAGGCTCTGGTGCTGGAACATGTTATACACCTATCAAGACAGAAAGAAAAGACATAAATGTAAAAATTTTAAAAAATATAGTAGTATCCTGGATGGGAACTTGGGAGAGAGAAAAGAGATTACTTAAAAATAAGGGAACATGAATGAAGTGTAGACCTTAGTTCTAACACTCTATCAGTATTAGTCCGCTAATGACAACGAACAGACATTCTATCGTGAGAGGCTCATACTGGGGACTGTGTACGGCAGCTCTCTGCACTAACTCATCAATTTTTCCATACATCTAAAACTGTTCCAAAATATAAATTCCATTCATAAAAATATTGAAAATATAGGTTGTGCTCTTCCAGTACTAAGAAAACTAAAAACAATTATGTGAAATTCAAAGGCCAATGTCCATACATAAACTCGTATCGAAATAAAAATACAAACATGAGAAACATAACCCAGATTTTATTTAAAAGATTTTCCAGGAAAGCCAAAAATTTCCTTAAAAATGAATTTGCCAAAAGAAAAATGTCTATGAGAAACCTCGAGAATCATACACATGTGTACAAACACACATATACAGTATGCTTATGTGTATCTATAAAGCTATGCCAGAAATACACACAAAAAACATGTATAGGAAAGTAGTTTTGAAAAAAGGAAAGGGCTATTAGATGATTCTGGAAGAAAGCTGAAGACTTCCATTCTGGCCTTTCATGCTTGGGGCTAAAAGGGGACCTTCATCAAGGGGATGGGGGAGCCAGATGCCTGCTGCACGCCAGCCAGTGTCATCGCTAACCCTTGCCACGCCCACCAAAACTGGCATCTCCACCACTCTCAGCTGGGAAACAGGAAAACCAATTCATCGAGGTAAAGCCACCTGCATGAGACCCACAGCCAGTCACGACAACTTGATTCAGACTCAGCCCTGTCCAGCCAAAAGGTCTACACTCCTTCTTTATTCCCTAAAGTCCCATTGTATCCAAAGTTTGTCACTGAAATAAATTACAGTAACAGAAAAGGACCTATCTTTCTCAATTCTGTTGCAGAGCTTAATGGTAAGGACCTCAACATCAAGCAGTCACAGGAAAGTGATTGAAGAGGAAAAGGCGGGAACTTGGAACAAGGTGGGGATTCAAAGCTGACATGCATGGAGCAAGCGCACTGCAGTGGACAATCCCAGGCCATTATGACTCTGCCAAGTTCCTTTCCCGTGACTCAGAGAACGCAGGATGTGAGAGGTATGCGGAGAGCATGCTAAAGGCAGAGGCAGCTGGATCGTGTGGCGGGAAGAACAGAATCTTTTGAATACTTGACTTGGTTTTTACCTATAGACGTAACACAGGTAACACAGGAGGGAGAATTTCCCAGCAGGAGCATTAAAACTTTCTCCAGCTGGTGCTGTGTTCACGCTATCAATACATGAGCCGCGGCAGCAGGAAGCGATGACCGTGGCAGACAGCATAGCCAGGGTCAACTCAGGCCACGCTGAGCAGCCCAACTCGGCCGACGCGGCTGCACCCCGCCCACAAGTGCTGGAAGCCGGAGACGCAGTGTGTGAGCATCTCCGTGACAAAGGCATCAGCTTTGTCACTGCTTTAATTTTACTCTTTGAAAACCATTATTACAGTTTAAAAACCTGTCTTTGTGTGATGTAATGTTCCCTCCCACAAGGAAAAATAGAACACACCCAATTGCTTTGTTCTCACCTTTGTTATTTCCAAAATCTCCTTTCCTCATGAACAAGTAACTGTGTGTGTGTGTGTGTGTGTGTGTGTGTGTGTGTGTGTGTGTGTTTAACACTGGATCACCCACAGGCCAGTTCTGAAGTCACTTATTCATGACTTATCCCCAAGCCTGGGAGAGGAGTGGAGGGGTACCTAACTTGCCTCCCCCCTCCTTGTTCCTTGTTTTGATAGCTCGAGAACCACCCAATAATTATCCCTAAAATATTCAGCATCAGAACTGGGTCCAAACTTGTAAACTTCAGTTCAAAACACGAAAACTAGGAAGAAAGAAAACCTGAAGTCATGAGGGAGGAAATTCAAATCGCAGTGTTGCCATCTGAGATTACATACTGCGACCTAACGCTGCCCCCGTCAAAACCAAAACATTAAAGGATACTACAGATTTAAAGAAACAAAGGGACAAAACGATCCTCAGTGATATTATGATATGCCACACAAGGAAAGACCGCAAGGAAGGATGCAAGTTTCAGGAAGAACCAAACTGCAGGAATAAGCTCCCTTGTCAAAATCACCCATGTCCTCCTTGCCAGACTGATGACAGCTCCGAGCACGCCACACACCATTAACCCGAAGCTCAGTCACTTCCCGTGGAACTAGTGCCACCAAAAAGATGAGAGATGGAAGGGGGATGGAAAACATCATGCTCCAGGGGCTGGGGGGAAGCAAAAATAGGAAGGTGGGTACAGAGGTTTGGTTTTGCAAGATAAAAAAGCTGTCAAGATTGAACAAGGTGAACGTAAGAATACTAAACTACACAGCTAAAAATGGCTAAGATGGTAAATTTCATGTTGTGTATTTTACTACAATTAAAAGTACAAAATTAACTCATTAAAAAGCTTCATGCTCTAAATATTTAACGAGCACAGAGTTTCAGTTTTGTAAGATGAAAAAGCTGTAGGGATTAACTGCGCAACAATGTGAACAGTCAAAACTGGCAAAGACGGTAAATCTCACGTTAAGCGTGTTTTACTGCAATTAAAAGCACATTCACGCTCTAATGTTCTCCAGCAAGCCTTCTAAGAAGATATTTCCTCTTGACACGTAATCAGGGAACATGACATCCAAGAGAGCAGGTACCGCAGCCTGAGCATGGCTCAAGCACCGTCACCTGCCAGGTGCTGACCACAGCCTCCGACAAAGCTCAGAGCACAAGGCAACGCAAACACACAGAATCGCCCTTGAGGTCCTGCTCCGACAAAGCTCAGAGCACAAGGCAACGCAAACACACAAAATCTCCCTTGAGGTCCTGCGCCGAAGCCAGGTGAGCCAGATGAAAATCCACTGACAGCCACAAAACACAAGGTACAAGCCTCAAAGACATGTAACAGAGTCTCCTCATCTTTTTTTCCCATGGAAACTCATGCTCAGGAGAAGTCTTGGAGGAAATGGCTACATGATGTTTAGAGAGACACCTGGTTGGGGAGGGAACAGCACAGCCAAGCGTCTGGAAATTCTGTCTCCGGCGTCCAGCTCTGGCTGTGTCCCGGCAAGTGTTCAGAGCCCTGGCTGCGTTTGTCACATTTCCTTAGCAGCCTAGGGGCCTAGCAGGGTGGATCTGCTGCCAGCAGCACACTATGGCTTCTCTGGCTAGGCGACATGGGGACACAGTAAGGGAAGGGCAGACAGGGACCAGAGAAGGAGCCGTGGTTGGGGACACAAGGAGAGGAGCTACTCACCACACCAGGCTGGGCTTCACAAGGGCACCAGCCACCTGTATGACCTAAGGCCTCCCCAGGGACAGACAAGGACCTGTGGGTGACACTCTCAGGTTGCATACACTGCTATTCAGACCCCTCAACAGGAGGGAGCTATGCTCTGTAGCACAGTACCTGTGAGTGGGGTCCCCAAAGCAGCAGCAGCACCAACATTACCTGGGCACTTATTTGAAACGCACATTCTGGAGTCCACCCCAGCCCCACTGAACCAGAGACCCTGGGGGTGGACAGGCCATCTGTGTTGAATAATAAACCCTCCCCACCCTGCTCCAGGGCCTCCACACCCCCCGGGGTGTGGGAACCAGTGAGGGCTCTAGCACTGTGCTCCTCTTGCTGGGCACCAGAGAGGCTTGTTGTGTCTTTCACATGGTAATTGAGTAAAATTGATGTCATTTTCCCTCCATACAGAACTTGCCTGGAACAGCTCAGGTTTTTCATTCCACTCCATAGTCGTTAAGGAAGCTAAGAACAACCGAAGCTCTGTGAAGCGGCCCCATTTTCCAATTTGGCTGCCTACACCCGGGGTTTCTGGTATCAGCACCACCTGTTTCCGTCTGCAATTTGTTCTTTAAAATATTCCCGCTGCTGTGTCACCGCCACCCCAACAAAAGGAGAATCACATGACATACACAAATGCACCACACACAGCACATGTGGAAAACCTGTAACAGTGGGGCCACAGCACCTCTGCAGCTCGGGTCAGCTCAGGCACCTGACTTGATGGAGGCTTGGGCTGGGTGCAGTGAGTCATGTCTGTAATCCCAGTACTTTGGGAGGCTGAGGCAGGTGGATCACGAGGTCAGGAGATCGAGACCATTCTGGCCAACATGGTGAAACCCCATCTCTACTAAAAATACAAAAAATTAGCTAGGTGTGGTGGCACGTGCCCGTAATCCCAGCTACTCAGGAGGCTGAGGCAGGAGAATCACTCAAACCCGGGAGGTGCAGGTTGCAGTGAGCTGAGATCATGTCCCTGCACTCCAGCCCGGACAACAGACTCAGACTCCATCTTTTAAAAAACAAACACACACACACAAAGCAGAGCACATCACTCGTCTGCTAAAGCCCATGCAACAGCTTCCCACCGCCTGGAACGAAGCCACTCTCCACACCCTGGTGTCCAGCCTGCAGGGTCAGCCTACCTGCCTGCCTCTCACGGTGCCCACCACTCCCTCCCCATCATCCACAAGCAACCAGCTATTTCTGTGCCTCTCCAATGACAGCCTAACCCTCAGTGGCTGACTGATTATGTTGGCTTACTACCTTCCCCTCTAAGGTCACCTCACTCCTCTCAGAGAGGTGGTCCTGAGAGCCCTGTCACTGCTGTCACTTGGTTTTCTGCACAGCACTTACCCCGCTCTGGCTTTCCTTCTCACCGTGTTGAAAGCTGTCTGTCATTCCTACGTAAGTGCCATGAGGATGAGACCTCCAGTGGTCCCTACTCTACCCCAGAAGAGGACAGGAGAGTCCCCAGCACACGCTAAGTGCCCAATAAATAAACCTGAGTAGAATCAGTCAATTGTTTTTATATTCACATGCAACATAAAATTTACCATCTCAACCATTTTTAAGAGCACAGCTGTGCATCTAACTGTAGTGTTAATTACATTCATGGTGTTGTACAACCGACCTCCAGAACCTTTTCATCCTCCAACATGGAAATGCTATACTCACGAAACACTAACTCCCCCTTCCCCCAACCCTACCACATTCTACTTTATTTCTATGACTTGTTTACTGCAGTGACCTCACATAGGCAGAATCATTTAGCACTTGTATTTTTGTGACTGGCTTGGCATAATGTCTTCAAAGTTCATCCATGTTGTAGTGTGTGTGAGAATTTCCTTCCACTTGTACAAAAACAGAAGCAGGAACCCAGAATAATGCCCATACCTACAACCATCCAATATTTGACAAAGTCAACAAAAATAAGCAATAGGCAAAAGACTCCTTACTCAATAAATGGTGCTGGGATAACTGGCTAACTACATGCGGAAGAATGAAACTGGACCCCTATCTTTCACCATATACAAAAACTAACTCAAGATGAATTAAAGATTTGAATGTGAGTCCTCAAACTATAAAAACCTTAGAAGGCGGCTGGGCCAGTGGCTCATGCCAATAATCCCTTCACTTTGGAAAGCCAAGGTGGGCAGATCACGAGGTCAGGAGTTCAAGAACAGCCTGACCAACATGGTGAAACTCAGTCTCTGCTAAAAATACAAAAATTAGCCTGGCATGGTGGTGCGTGCCTGCAATCCCAGCTACTCAGGATGCTGAGGCAGGAGAATTGCCTGAACCCAGGAGGAAGAGGTAGCAGTGAGCCAAGATTGAGCCACTGCAGTCTAGCCTGGGTAACAGAGTGAGACTCCTCCTAAATAAAACAAAAAACCCTTAAAAGAAAACACAATAAATACCTTTCTGGACATCACCTTTGGTAAAGAATTCATGACTAAGTCCTCAAAAGCAACTGTAACAAAAACAAAAATTGACAAGTGAGATCTATTAAACTAAGTAACTTTTGTGTAGCAAAAGAAACTACAATTCGTTTCTGTATATACCCAGGAGTGGAGGTCTTCGATCATATGTCATATGGTTGAGCTTCTTCTGTACTCTAGCCTTGTGGTAGCTAGACACATTGCTGGGGTTTTGATTGACTGATCTTTCAGTTTTTACTTTTTAGGGGCTAAACAGCATCTACTGCTGTATTCATTGAGGAAAACAGCTCTCGGGGTGAGTTTTAGAGAATGGCAGGGACCCTCTCCCCACCATTGACCTCAGTGGGTGGAGACTCACTCTGCCCCGCTTCCCACCACTGACCTCAGTGGGTGGACTCACTCTGCCCCCTTCCCACCATTGATCTCAGTGGGTGGAGACTCACTCTGCCCACCCTACCAGCCCCAGAGCAGTCCCGGTCCCTGAATTCCCTTCAGAGCTCTGATTCCTGGAGGAGGGGCAGCAAGCAGTCAGCAGATGTTCTTGGGACAGAGAAGCAGCAGCAGCAGGAATCCAGCCTGAGAGGTCAAACCTGCATGACCAGCCCTATTCCTGATCTCTCCTGTTGCCTGGCCTCCCAAGTTCCCTCCCAACTTTCCCCAAGCTCTGAGCCTGGATACTCAGTCCTCATTTTGATTCTGAGGAATCCCTCTATTCCTCCAAAACTGGGATTCCTTTCCTACTTCAGCTAGCCCAGATCCAGCTCCTGTTGCTTGTAATCAACCCCGACTGATTCAAGAGCCAAACCTCCAGGGTTTACAAGACTTTCTTCCTCATTCCAAAATGAGACCACTTTGCATGATGCCAGTATTCTTTGGTACCTCTTCCAGATTCCATAAGCCCTTAAAAATGGCCAAGGTGGATCTGCTATTACTGTGGCCATTTCTTCTGTGACTCTGCAGCTATTTCTTCAACCGGGTGTGAATGAGACGCCATTTGTAGTCAACAGCTGTTCTTTCTTGGTGCTTTTTTTTTTCTTTTTAACCATGCTTGTTTTATCTTCTCCATCTCCTAAGACCCACAGGAGATGGCCCATAATTCAGTAGTCTACCTCAGGGGCCATGGAGGAAGGGTAAATATATTGTTATATTTATGCATAAACACTTTCAAAAAGAGTTTAATACACCATATCCGCAGGATGTGCTTGGAATACAAAAGGCTTTCCAGAAGCAAATTTGCCAAGGAATTAAAGTAAAGCCAGTGTTTGTTTCAGTGACTTCAGCACTGAATCCCCTGCAAAGGATGTTAGTAAAAGGCGTCAGTCACTCATGTATGCATTCACTAACTACATATCCACGTTTCTGGGTCATCTCCTGCATGTGTCATCTGTAAACAGAGATCATTTTACTATTTTTCCTATTTGGATGCCTTTATAACTTCTTTTTCTTGCCTAACTGCTCTAGCTAGAACTTGCAGTATTATGTTGAACAGAAGTAGTATAAGCAGGCACTCTTGCCTTGTACCTGATTTTACAGAAAAAGCTTTCAGTCTTTCACCACTGAGTATTAATATTAGCTGTGAGTTTTTCATGTATGACCTTTATGATGTTGAGCTGCTTTCCTTCTATTCCTAGTCTCTTGAGTGCTTTTATCATGAAAGGTTGCTAAATTTTGTCAAAAATTCTTTTCCGACATAAACTGAGATGATCATTTGGTTTTTTTCTTTCATGTTGATAATGGGGTATATCGCATTTTTAAAAACTGATTTGCGTATGTTGAACCATCCTTGCATTCCAGAAATAAATCTCACTTGATTGTGATATATAATCCTTTTAATATGCTATTGAATTTTGTTTCTTAGTATTTTATTGAGGACTTTTGCATCAGTGAGTAATTGAAATATTGTTTTCTTATTTATAAGGGACTGTAGTTTTGTTTCTTTTCTTTAGCTTTGTTATCAGGGAATGCCTGTCTCACAGTATGAGTTAGGAAGTGTTTTCTCCTCTTCAGATTTTCTGGAAGAATTTGAGGAGGACCAATGTTAGCTCTTCTTTAAATGTTTGGTATAATTTACCAATGAAGCCATAAAGTCCAGGGCTATTCTTTATTAGGAGGTTTTTGATTACTGATTCAACTACCTTACTAATTATGACTCCTCAAATTTTCTATTTTTTCTGATTAAGTATTGACAGATTTTGTGTTTAGAAATTTGTCCCCTTCATCTAGGTTATCCATTTGTTAACATGCAATGGTCCATAGTACTCTCTTATAATACTTTATGTTTCTGTAGAATGGGGAAAATGTCCCTGCTTTCATTTCTGGTATTAGTAATTTGAGGCTTTATTAGTCAATCTAGCTAAGGTTTGTCAATTTTCTTAATGTTTTCAAAGAACTAACTCTTGGTTTCTTTGGTTCTAATGTTTTTCTCTCCTTTTATCTCTGCTCTAATCCATAGCTAAATTCAAAGCTAAATCCAAGCTAAATTCAAAGCTAGCAGAAGGAATGAAACAACTTGTTCTTTCAGTTCCTTAAGTTGTAGAGTTAGACTGTTTGAGATTTTTCTTCTTTTTAAATTGAAGTGTTTACAGCTATACATTTCCCCCAAGCAGTGCTTTTTCCTCATCCAATAAGTGGTTTCTTTTTTTTTT
>CM052653.1:139545292-139572355 GCA_028533165.1 Leontopithecus rosalia
TCCAATGGGGAATTTCACATTACCTATGCATTCCAATGGGGAATTTCACATTACCTATGCATTCCAATGGGGAATTTCACATTACCTATGCATTCCAATGGGGAATTTTACATTACCTATGCATTCCAATGGGGAATTTCACATTACCTATGCATTCCAATGGGGAATTTCACATTACCTATGCATTCCAATGGGGAATTTTACATTACCTATGCATTCCAATGGGGAATTTTACACTACCTATGTATTTCAATGGTGAATTTTACATTACATATGTATTTTACCACAATAAAAAAAATTAGAAACGTGCCAAAAGCATTTTTTTAAGTTAATGGAAATTCCAGAGTTGATGACTCTGACGGAGGGGTGGGAGAAGCCTGGCACCCTCACATGCCCGCTGAGGCCTTGTCAGAAAGCAGATCCCTGGCTCAGGGTCCCCGGGGGCCTGCCTGGCAAGTGTGCCTTGCAGAAGAGCCTGGCATGTGAGGAAACATGTGGGTCCAGTGGCTCAACATGAGGCCTCTGCTCTCCGAGTGCCACCAAAGCAGCCTTGTTTAGGGCACGGCAGGGATGAGGGGCATGGACAAGATACGGGGGTTCCCTAACGACAGAGACACGTCTCAAAGCCAGTCCTGGAAAGTCTTCAACAAAATGGAGGACAAAGTACCAGAGATTTGTCCTCACAACAAGCAGGATTGCCGTGGGGGTCCCCACACCCACCGGGCCCAGGACTGGGGTCAACACTGATTTCCCTGTGGCTGCTTAGGGGAAAAGCTGGACATGGTAGTCACAGCCCTGTCAGTGACTTCCTGTGTGACCTGGGCAATATCCCTGAGCCTCCCTGCTCCTGGGCCTCCTCCAGCCTCTGGGAAACAAGCTGTGGGGTCCCATCCCCACAAGGGGAGACTCAGTGCTGGTATCCTTTGTCTAGGCCACTGTGTGCCGCCAGGCCTCCCAGCCACACAGCTACCAGAGCTGAGATCCCAGCGGGAATGGGACACTGGGGGTTCATCCTTTCCCATCCACAGCCCCACCCAGTCCACCTCTAAAACCTAGAGATCGTCCCTCGCAGCAACATAACATCCACACATGGTCCAAGAGCCACCTGCAGACCCTGTCAGCCACAAAGACCACAGCCCTCTGAGCCCCTCCCTCGGGCTTCCAGTCAGAGGCAACTTCCTCCCAGCGCTCATCACACCAGGCAAACACGGCGGCCTGAGGCCTGGCTCTGCCCTTCCCTAGACCTCAAGACCTTGGCTGCAGCTACAGGTTCCAGGACAGGCGCGCCATCTCCCTCTCCCACAACACAACCCAGTGCTGCTGTTCCCCCCGAAAACTCAGGCCCCAGGTCACTCCCCACTGTACCCACGACGCTGAACCTCGCCCTGTCCTCTCACCTCACTCCCTTCCATGAACCGCACGACCATGTAGCCAGGCAGCGAGGGCTCACGGCGGCCACAGCGAAATCCCTGGCCTGCTGCTGAGAGGCGGTCTCTGCTATGAGCGGCTGGGCAGGAGTCTGGGCCAGACCTGGGGCTAAACCTCACACCCGGAACCTGGGTACTGCTTTCCCTCTACAAAGTCCGGGTGCGGCTGTCTCCTCTCCGTCAGCCGAGATGAGCAAGTGCTGTTTCCACCTCGCATTTCCCACTCCCTTTGCAGTCCGTCCTCATCAAGCATCTACCAGCAACACTCCTAACGCCATTCCATCTGGCACCGTTAGCCAGTCTCCTGCACCTGTCACCCCTTCTTCAGGACAACCTCCTCCCAGGTCCTGCCCTGTCCCCCCAGGGCTGGTGCTCTGTGGGCTGTCAAGGATCATCTTTTCTACTCACTGACACCTTTCAGCCAGGCAGTGCCGGTCACTCCCTGACTTCAGCTGCCAGCTGTAGGCTGAAAAGCCCCAGCTCCCTCTTTTCCACCAAGACTTCTGTCCTGATGTGCCCGCTTGTCCAGAATGGAAAGTCTTTGCTGTGGCCCCAAACTCACTGCTCATCTTTTCTCAGCCAATGGCTCCGCCACCTGCCCAGAGGCCCAGCCTGAAGCCTAGGTGTAGGAGCCTGGATTTCTCTTGCCTCCTCTTCCTGCCTCTCCGGCCCTCACATCCTGCCAGGCACCAATTCCTGCAGGTCCTTCCTCTTTCCCCAGCCCCTCCTCCGTTCCCACTCCAACCCTCTCCCACACACGCTCCAGCCCCAATGCTCCACCACACTGCTTCCCATTCCAATCCACCGTGCACGTGGCTGCCGGCCTGTTCTCCCTAACATCAGCCTTGGCACACTGCTCCCCTTCCGTTTAGGGCTCCCACTTCTCAGGGAAGAGCCCCTGCTCCTCAAGATGCCTGACCCTCCCCCGTCCACCTGGCCTTATGGCTCCCCACTCCAGCCAGGCCAAATGACTTGGTCCTCAAGAACACTAGGGGAAATGAATGGATGGGTAAAGTTAGGATACCCTTGAAGGTCCTTCAGCATCTAATATGCGAGGAGCTCAGCCTCACCACCCACCCATTCCCAACTAAAGGTTTCCCTCCATCCCCTTTGACAAACTGGACATAGACAGACGTGGGCATCACGACCCCTTCCTTGGTTCCCTCAGCTAGGCAAGCTCTCTCCCCACTTCTCACCAGCACCTCTCAGCACACAGTAAGCTCCTTTTTCCAGAGAGGTTTGACTTTGTCCCTCCTGCTAGACTATGGACTCTTTGGAGCAGGGTCTGGGACTCGCATGACTTTGAATGCCCCGTGGAGAGGAAACACCTCTGACCGACACAGCGGGTTGATATGAACAGCATGTATTTTCAGAATCTGAACGTGAACAGGAGGCTATTTTTCATTTGATAGCGATTTCCATTTTAGCAGTAGCCTGTACGGACACGTCTCTGCTACACACAGTCTAAATATGCACCAACTGGCTTCCTAAAGCAACCCAAGCATTCCAGAACAAAAGTGGATACACAGGCCCTCCATATCTGTAGGGATATGTTCCAACACCCCCAGGCGAGGCCTGAACCACAGCACAGCTTTTGGGAAGCCTGCCGGTAACAGGTGGCCCCACCACTGAGCAGATCTGGGCACTTCCACACTACTCCAGTGTGGAGCCAGGGGCAGGCGCACTCCCATCAGGATGCCCCCAGGTACCTGCCCTCCTCGATGCCTGGGGATCACCAGGCTAGGTTCTCCTATCCCCTAACCCAGCATCCTCCTCACTTGAGGAGATGAGGACACAGCCCCTGCTTCCACCCCAACCCCGTGTCAGGCCCCCGGCTCTGGACTCACCATGTTCATGACGGTCAGGATGAACCTCTGGGCGGCCTCGGCCCCATGGTACTGCACCATATCGGCGTCGGCCACCACCAGGGTCTCCACTGTGTGCTCGCTGGTCAGTTGGATGGCGTTCCTCCGCTCCCGCCAGTCTTGCGATGGCCTGCCCTGCCTCGGCTTCTTCTTTTCTAGAAAACAATGGAAATATTTGCACAATACTTGGCTCACTGACTTCCAAAACCATGCAGCGAAAAGGTCTTCTGTTGAGTCTGCCCAAGAGAGTGGCCGGTGTCGACAGGCCTAGAGGTGCCGGCACCCAGCGATCTCCAACATCACATGGATGCTGAGTTCACTCACACGGGGTGGAGCTGACCCAACAGAAGGGCAAGAGCTTTGAGGCCAGATGGGGACCACATCCAACACCCACCACAGCCGGAGAGGCCAATGGGGCTGAGGAGCCAAAAGAGAAAACCCACCCCACTTCAGAGGAGCACAGAGAGCCGTATAAGTATGTAAAGGAAAGGAGGCGTGGACCCAGCGGCCAGGGGTCTGAAGGGCCACACCCAGGGAGGATAACTGGACTGAGGAAGCTAGGCAGAGGACACAGGGCTCCCCTGGGGCCGGCATCCCAGTAACTCTTCTCAGACTCAGGAACCAGGAGCCATAAAGGTTGGCAGGCATAAACACACTATGCTTTCTTAAAACACACAATCAGAAGGAAAATCTTGCTCGTAGCGTTATTAGTAGTAGTGGATTTTTCCAGCCTACTAGAGTAGCAGCAGGATTACTGGGAGGATTAGTAAATGTGTCATTCTCCACTGAGTCTTTAGGTAACCTGTATCCCTGTAAAATGTTACTTTGATAAACAGCTCTTGTTATTAAAAAGCTCACACCTACAGGTCCAAAGCTGCCAGTCTTTGTACATGGAAACACCGCTGAGCAACACGGCAGGTTGATATGAACAGCATGCATTTTCAGAATCTGAATGTAAACAGGAGGCTGTTCTTCCATTTGACAGCGATTCCCACGTTAGCAGCAGCCTCTATGGACACATCTCTGCTACACACAGTCTATACATGCACCAGCCGGCTTCATAAAGTGACCCAAGCATTCCATAACCAGCAGTGGATAGAGCAGACCCTCCGTATCTGTAGGGATGTGTTCCACCACCCCCAGGCGAGGCCTGAGACCACAGACAGTACCGAGCCCTGCATCTCCTGTACTATGTGATGTCCTACACATACGTACCTGCGGTGATGCATCCCTTATAAATTAGGCACAGTAAGGGATTAACAACAGTAACTAATAGAATTGTAACAACACGCTGTAGTAAAAGTTACGTGAACAAGGTCTCTCTCTCTCTCTCAAAATATCTTATTGTACTGTACTCACCAATTTTTTATCCACGGTTGACCGCAAATAAATGAAACTAGGAAAGTAAAACCATGGATGAGAGGTCCCTACTGTATTATTAAATAATCTGAGATATGGGTCATAATTTACAAACAAAAATGGTGATACATGCCTAGAATCCCAGCCATTCAGGAGACTGAGACAGGATAACTGCTTGAACCCGGGCGACAGAAGTTGCAGTGAGCCGAAATCACACCACTGCACTCCAGCCTGGGCAACAGAGCAAGACTGTATGGAAAAAAAAATCCTGTACTAGGTATGTGTATTTTAACTTTATAAAGAAAAACTAGCAAGACCTGTGCCTCCCTCCCTATCAGGCCTTGCAGAGCTAACCTAACAGGCTACCGTAAAGAACGACACACTGAGTTGACACGTGCCCAGAATACTAAGTAACAGGTAAACCCCACGGTCAGGGGTGCGGTGGCTTTCAGAGGCTTCCCCCAATGACTGTCATTTGCTCCTTTCCTTTCCCCCATTCCCTAGCACACAGGTGGGAAATAAGTGCTCACTGAACAAACGCATGCAGTTGGTAGAGGGGTGAGTAATGATACCCGCTCAACAGGCTCACGTCGGGGCAGGGCAGGGCTTTCGACAGACGTGTGTGGAAACACCTGGATTCTACACCTGCAGACAAGAGACCATGGACCTGCATTCCCTTCCAGTGCAGGCGTCCTTCCTGGGGTGCTGGCGAGTGGGAATGGCAGGACTTCGGGGCGGGAGGCTGGGGGCAACTTAGCCTTCTCCTCCCTCCCTGGTCTCAACCACTCCCCCAGCACAGACCCACAGCCTTCATTTCTCACAATCATTCCTTTTCCTACAGGGAGAAAAGAACCCTAATACACTTCTACCTTTAATTCCCTACACTGTAAAAATATGCTTGATAATGTTGCACGGATGCCAATATTCACAGATGATAGCATCTTCAAAAAGAAGAAGAAAAACACTAATTTCAGAACAACACACGTGCTGGATTCTGGCCTCACCAGAGAAGTCAGAGTGCAGGTGGGCAGACGTGCGGCCAGCGGGGATCGCTCCAAGCTCTGCACGTGACCAGCTGTCTCCAGCTGCCATGGGAATGGAGGGTGGCTCTCGCCCTGCTGATAAGGACATCGCAGCCATGTCAGGCCCCAGGCCTTCTCCTGTTGTCACAGACACCAGGGAACATTCTTGAAGTCAAGCCCAGCAGTTTCTTTCGCCAGTACATTGCTGGAGTTGGTACTGACTTGGAAGATTTTCAATCTCTGGCTTCATATTATTTTTCTTACATCTCCTTTCCCTTCACCTCGATTATCCATTAGCAAAGAAAATTTTACGTATTTATGTAAGATACCTCAAATCCTTCTGGAACAAGATGCGGAAGAGAAAAAGAAAGAAATATCCTTTTAGAATCTTCAAATGATAACTTACTCTGAAGGTCTGGAATCTGCGGGAAGTGTTGAGCAAATATATAAACCATCATCGTAGTTAACTCGTTGTCTACTTTGAAAACTAAAAAACCCAAATATCTCAGCTGTACATTATCAAAGCTCTGTATGGAACAGATACTCCTTTAGCTTAGAAAGGATACAGTATCCAGGAATTTATTAGGGAAAAACAATACGCTGATAAAAAATATATCTGGCATGAAAATTCAAAACCACGGCCCCTCTCGGAATTCCCTTGCTCCCTGATGCACAAGAAGAATCCCTGCAGCTCAAATTCTACCAACGCCATTTCCAAGGAAGGGGTGAGTTGAATAGGCGAGGAGCAGCCTGGTCTTGCCACAGACCTCTGAAATCCTAGCCGCAGGAGACCCCACGACCCTCATGGACGCTTGAGCTGGCAGGGAGAGCTGCCGAGAGAGGTGACAGGGGCAGGACTCCAGCCTGTCTGGAGCCCAGCGGGTCTGGTGTGGGAACATGTACGGTGGAGCATGGCCAGGGATGCCCATCCCCGCAGTCTCACCAAGATCTTCTAGGTGGCTTTAGCCTTTGGGAGACTGCTGGACCTGCACAGAGCTGGGTGGTCTTGCCCCTAGGGTGAGGACAGTCTGATCTGAGCACCACCCAGCATGTGCCAGCATCTCCTAGGGCCCCAGCATGGTCACACCAGCTTCCAGCACAGCCTTTGATGCCCAAACAGGGTGCTTCCAGCGGCGGGGGGTGGGAGGGGTGGAGGGGGCAATCATAGCTCCTTCAAGGACAGACTGCCGCTAACCTGTGGAGAACTCCAGCAGATCCGCCTCCACCAATGCAACCAGCCCACAAGCAGCCTCCCCCACCACGTTGTCAGCACTCAGCCACCCACGGATCCCTCTTGCTGCTTGGCTGGTACACGCGTATGGGCAGACTTCACCTCCCTTCCCCACAAAACACCAATGTGAACGTGCACCCTGCTGCCCTAGTGCTGATGGCAGAGCACATCCCACTGCCCTACCCACCTCCACTGGGACTCCACCACTGCTGCAGCACGGGCAGCCTGACACGCCACCATGGCTGCTGGCGCACATGAGCAAGCGCAGGTCCCACTTCCCCTGCTCCCTCCTATCAAGCGCTGTGGCCAGCACCCCATGTCAGAGTGTTGGGGCCAGCAGACCAGGAACACCTCAGCCCCTCCCGCGCATCAGGTTACTAACTGCAGGGGACCAGAAAACGAAGCTGGGAAATCCGGCACCCCAGAGTTAAAGCACAGAGCCCACGGGTGCTGAGCTGAGCCTTGGCCCTCTGAAATCTTATAGAATAGAACCAGTCAAACGAGCTCAACTTATACCACAATCAAATGCCCAAGCGCATCAAAAAAACCCATCCAAACTTCAAAGACTAAAGGAACATCAGCCCATGCAGATGAGCAAAATACAGCGAAAAAACTTGGGCAACTCAAAAAGCCAGTCTTATCTCCAAACCACCACACTAGTTGGTTAATGGTTCTTAACCAGGTTGAAATCACAGACACAGAATTCAGAATACAGGTAAGAACAAAGATCACTGAGATTCAGGAGAAAGTTGAAACCCAGTCTAAGGAATACAAAATGATTGCAGGAGCTAAAAGATGAAACAGCCATTATAAGTAAGATCTGATGGGGCTGAAAAACTCACTGTAAGAGTGAAATGCCTTTTACCAAGGTGGAAAGCAGAGTGCGTTGAGTCCTCCTCTTTGGGAGAGAGATCAATTGCTGCCACAACTGGGCTTTCTGTGTCTCAGCCTCTGCCCCTCTGCCCTCAGCCCCCAGCCACACCAGTGGCTTTCCAGGACACCAAAGTCACCACTGCTGCAGCATAAAAAAAGTAAGACATGCGGATTCTCCTGCATGCCCAACTGTCTTGTGTCACCGACCTTCTTAAAATAAAAAGCATAGAGTATAATAAAAGTATCTTCAGACTGGTGATCGGGAGCCCTATTCACCTAGGCCTCAACTGGGTGCCCTTGAAGGTTTTACTCAACATAAAGGTCCCCATTTCCCATTCTGCCTCTTGTCTCCCAGCCCCACTTCTGCACTCGGCTCCATGGCCCTGGGGCTGGGAGCCTAACTATTAATGTTATTTCCCAGACCACCTTGCCAGCTGGCTTCCTGCTGAGCTCTGTCAATAGGGGGCACCAGAGGAGAATGAAAGGCAGGAGTTAGGGAGATGGGGCTCCTTGTGTTTTCAACTCAGTTGCAACCACCATACTGGACAACTATGGTTCCAGCCTCCAGGTCTTGGGGTAATAAAGGACCCAGCCTCCCCATACCCCCTCAGACGTACAACCATCTGGGCACCAACTTGGGTATACTCCCTCCATGCTCTGTCCCCTCAGAGGTCTAAGCCACAGCCCCACAGCCCCCTCCTTCATGTTCAATCCTGAAAATTCACTTTTTCTTTCTCCAGCCTTAGAATGATACCTATCTCCTAGGCTACATTAGCTTCCCCCTTTGCTCCTGCAAACACTGACATGGACATAACCAGTTCCCTGTATTAAATCCCTCTGTTAGACATACCTGGCATGGTTCCAGCTTTCCACAAACTGACATACAGAGGGTCAGGTCTTAAACTACTGCCTGTATTTCATTCAAGCTTTAAAGACTCCTCCCAAGTATGTAACTAACGACTGACTTCTTTTCAGCACAGAGATATCAGGATATTGAATATGTACTTCCACACTACAGAACACTGCCAGAGACAGGAAAGTTGGCCTGTATTCTGAGTCACCATTTAACAAAAACCAGTCAACAGGGTGTCCTGTGATAGGAATTAGAGTAGCAAAGTGTATCATAGATTTCTCAGCAACCGAATGCCCACATCTAAGAACCTGAGGACAGTGCTTAACAGACTCAGAATCAATGTGTGAAAAGTACTAGAGAAGGAAACCCAAGCCAAGCAGCGAGCCGGCAGTAGGCACAAGTTTGAACACATGCACTTGCAAACGCCACACTTTCCAATGAAATTGTCAGGTCCAAGAAAACTACTTTCTGACCACTTTTCTTTAACAAAAGCAAAAGATCTGTTTATAGAAAAATCACCTTCTTAACTGCAAACGATGGCTCCTCATGTGCAGAAGAACTCCCAGCCAGGTGAAGTTTTCCACAGCTGCATAAATCCAACATCCTTGAAACATAATGGACTTCTCTTTTTTTTCCAAAAGGCAAAAAATAAGTTTCACTCTCCAAGTTTGCATTCTTTAAATAACTTCCCCCAAGGCCAAGTCACTTATATAAAAGGCATCTTTTTCATGTAAATTCCTTACAAAGAAAGGTGGAAAATAAGGGTGTTTTGTTTGGAGGCCAGGGGTTGGGGGGGTGGGGTGGTGTGTGTGCGCGCGCGTGCGGGCACGTGTGCACATGCGCTCGTGCTTACAGATATATGGTTAAGATCCCAAATGAAGACCTGATGAAATTTGGAGTCTAAAATCAGTCTCCATGCTAGAAAGGAGGTATGACCCATGCCTGCACTCTGGAATACAGCAAGCCAGGGTAGGAAAGCCAGGCCGGACCTTTCCCACCATGCTACAGACATGTAGATACCAAGCAGGGCACTATTGCCTACGGGTGAAGTTGAAAGATACTCATCCAGTTAAATATTTACCAAGGACCTATGTGTGCTAGGCACTGCCCCAGTGTAGATGCCCACCTAGAAGGAGCAGACATTAACCAAATGAACAGAAGAACTGAAAATTCCACGTGACAGAACTAGCAAGAAAGACTAGACAACGCCATGAGAAAATAGGAGAGGGCCCCAACTTACATCGGGGGTTAAAGACAGCCTTCCCCAAGGCAGTGATACAGGGGCTAAGGATGGAAAGATAAGTGAGAGTTAACGGACAGGGGTGGGAGAGAGGAGCTGGGAGGAGTCCAGACAGCGGGAACAGCATATGCACAGGGCCCAGGGGTGGAAGAAAGCATGAGATGTTCTAGAAACTGCAAGGAGCAAGAGAGAATGTGGGCACCAACGAGGACTGAGCAATGGGCAGGGCCAACAGGCAGCGGGATGCCACCTAGGGCTTGTGTTCTGAACGTGTCCTTATGGCTTCTGTGGGCAGAACAGATTCCAGGGGCTAGTGTGGCAGCGGGGACACTGGTTGGACAACTACTCCAGGAGGCCCGTTGAAAACAGACAATATCTGGACAAGGAAGGCAACTGCAGGTGGAAATAAGCAAATAGATTCAGGAAGCACTTTGAAGACAGAACTAACAACACTGGGACTATCTGGATAAAGGGGGACAATCTAGGATAATTTCTCACTGACCTGAATGAATGGGGAGACCAGTCACTGAACTGGGGACCACTGGAACAGGGCCAGGTAGGAAGAAAGCACTGTGAGTTCCGGCCTAATTGAGTTTCAGGTGCTTCAGAGGCATCCAGGTGGGCATGCCAGGCTGGCTGCTGGCTGTGTGGACTTGGGAATACCTCATTCCAATGCCTCGGGGCTCACAGCATTCAGAAATCATCAGTTCCAGAGCAGTCCTTCAGAGACTTCAAAACCACATGGCTAGATAGAAGGGATGGGATGAATACTACGGAGACAGAGAGGCCCGAGAGACGAGAAGAGCAGAGCCTGACCTCCCAAGAACCAGGGAAAGAGACGTCTCTAGAGGCAGGGGGTCTCAGTGGCAGTGCTCCTGGGGTCACGTGCAGGCGAAAACCAAACTGGATGGAGCAGGATGCACGTTTGAGAGGTGAGGAAACAGTGCAAACTTTGGGGAAGTCTAGAAAGGAGAGACAGGAATGCAGCTAGAAGGTCCTACAGTCAAGGGAAGATTTCCTTGAAATGAGAGAAAACTGAAACATACAATGAAGACACCCAGGCCCACTGAGGACTGTCTCCCTCGGTTTCTATTGCTCTCCCCTTCCAGCTGCATTTGGGGATGGCAGCTCCAGATGCCAAGCCAGGAAGAACGCGGCTTCCATGGCACTGGTACCAACTGGCAAAGGACAACTGCAAGCCCTCATCAAGCCCTGCAGCCGACCCTGTGTCAGGTGCTCTCCCAGAGGGAGGGGAAACTCATCTCAGTCTTTACACGCTTCTGCATGCAAAAACTCATCAGTACCATAAACATCCCAGAGATGAAAGAACCTTGCTGCGCACACACATTCTGGAACCAGTGCAGAACTTCCGGGGAAAGCGCGCTTCCAAATGGAGGGAGAAGGAAAGGGAAAGCACATTCATTGCATCAGGAAGAACAAAGCTGGACCACCGAACACGTGCACACAAAGAAGGGGGAAAATGCCAGTCAGCATCATGCAGGAGGAGAAGCTGAGGCTAGCCCAGCAAAAATGCTTCAGTCTGGCTGTCACAGGATACCCCGAAAATAAAGCAGAACACTACATTTTCTGGTTAATTTTGCATCACCCTTGGTCTCAACCCTTGGTCTGGTTAATTTTGCATCACACCTTAAACCTTGGTCTCAACCTCTAATAAATATTCAATGCACTTAAATCAAAGAAATTTACTTCTCACAGTCCCAGAGGCTGGAAGTCCAAGATCAAAGAGTCAGTGGGCCTGGTTTCTTCTGGGGGCCACTAGGAAAGGACCTGTTCCAGGCCTCTCTTCTTGGCTTGTAGGTGGCTGTCACCTTCCTGTCCTTACAGGGTGGTCCTTCTGTGCATGTCTGTGTCCAAATTTCCCCTTTGTCTAAGGACACCGGTCATATCAGATTAGGGGACACACCTTCATCGCCTTATTTTAACTTAACTACCTCTTTAAAGACTCTATCTGGAATACAGTCACCTTCTAAGGCACTGGGCTAGTTAGGACTTCAACCTGTGAAGTTGGGAGAGACCTAATTTAGCCCATAGAACACTCATCCTCTTTCCTGCCTCGAGAAGTGTGGACACAGCAGGTCACCTTTGCATGCTTCAACATCGGGGGGTGTGTGTTAACTGCCATTAGGACAGTGGGGGGACTCACAGGGAGGACAGTCATCTCAGAGCCCCACCAAGACACATTCAGCAAATTCACAAGAAACAAATGCTAGTGCGTAGAATTATCACACGCTCCTCACCACCGCGTTTCAGTGAAGTCTACTGCTGAAACATTACACTAGCATAGAGCAGCTTGACAGTTTTACCTTCTCAACTGATGGAGGGAAAAAAAAACCAAGATTCCTCAGACACACAGCTTGGGGGAAGAAATTAATTAACGTGTTCATGTTTCAACCAGATCAAGACAGAACAAACAAAAGCCTGAAAAGAAACTGACGGCTTCTCTGCACCTGGAATCCCCCATCGGGATCCTGGGAATGATTTCTTTCGACAGAGGGCCTTTCATCTCTGACAAGGAAGTACAGGGAACTTCAGAAGACAGCTCCGAACTTCCTCCACCTGTGCAAGGGGGGCAGGCCATTGTGTGGACTAGCAATCCACACGCCTCACCATCACTTTCACACAAAGCCACCTCTCCCCCAGTCCCCAAAAGCACCAAGCACACCCTATGGGGGCATGAGGATATGTCCCCAAGCTGCTGGGTTTGAGGATGGGATCAGCCCTCTCCCCTCGTACCTCCTGTGCCAAGAAGGGCATGGGGACCCAGGTGGTGGTCAGTCATTGTTTTTGAATGAGTAAGTTCATGAGAGAATGAAGTAAATGAACAAATTAACTAAAGAATGAAAGAATCCTTCAGTCCTCTTTTCAGAGGATTAGCAAATAACAACGTTATCTGGGCTCTACAGGTCTCTGGATGTCAGGGGTTCTTCCAAATGTGTCAAACACCTGCAATATGCCCAGAGCTGTTTGCCATCAGGTGTCCTTCCCTCCCTCAGAGGCCTCTGGAGTTTCACAGAAGCCCCAGTTGTCCCTCAAGATGGGGGGGGAGAGAGAGGGAGAGGGGGAGAGAGAGAGAGAGAGAGAGAGGGGGAGAGGGAGAGAGAGAGAGAGAGGGAGAGGGGGAGAGAGAGAGAGAGGGAGAGGGGGGGAGAGAGAGAGAGAGAGAGAGAGAGAGAGCGCGCACGAGCATGAGCGTGTGCATGAGAGTGGGAGCTCAAACAACGGACCATAGGCCTTGAGGTAAGAAAATAGTCAAAATGCTTCTCTTTTGGCCTAGACCCATCATCAGAATGGCATTCATTTCCAAAGCGCGCCTTCCCAAATGCCAAGGACCCTTCAGAGCAAAACCTGCCCAGAAAGCTCAGTCATCGGAGCCACGGTCCTTCTGGCCCTACAGTGATACTGAGCTCACCGGCCTCCTACTCCCAACTTTCCGATGGCCCCACTGGATTACCAAGGGGAGAGTGCTTCCTTGACAGCCAGGTCAGCCATTTCTTCAAGCGCTTCTACTAAAGGAGCCTTGGGCTCCACCGGAGTGAGCAAACCAGCCAAGAGTGAAGAGGCAGAATTCTTTGTCAGGCAACTCACAAATTCACTAGAATCCCTCATTCTCGATTTCCTAGAGCCTCCTTTGGCTTCCTCTAAAATCCAACTAGGAGGGTACCACATCACCATATGAGCTTTCATCAGTTCTAGCATCTCATCTCTTGCCCACAGCCTGGCCTTTGAACATGCGGCAGCCCCATATGGAAAGTTATTTTCCCCAACGGTCACCTAACTCATATGCATACCCTACGTTCCACTTCCTCAAAGCAGCTTTCCTGGGTCCCTTAATCTAAACCACAAGAGCACATTTTTCTTTCCCTTGGAGTACTCACTGCTATTTGTAATCATTCAATTGTTCTGTGTTTAAAGTTAGTCTCTTTCACCACACAGCAAGCTCAAGAGCAAGGATCACCACTCCAAACCTAGTGCCTAACACACAGTGGATATCCAAGAAATAGTTTTAAAATAAGTGAAAGAGCAAATAAAAGAATAGTAGACTTCTGGAGCACTATGGTAAATACTTTCCCAGTTTTATCACCTTTTAATTGTGTTTGATGCTTAAATCTTTACCTGTGCTTTTACATTAACTTTTTAACTCATTTCCCAGTCTTTGTATTTCAACTGAGGATTTTAACACTTTTATATTTATTGTAAAAGTTGATCATGGTTGATCTTCTGTCATGTGTTTAATTCCTTTTCTCTCCATATTGTTCTATGTGAGCTATATTTCAGTAGGCTTATCATCTCTAGTAATCAGGTAGGACATTCTACTGTCAATTATCTTTACAGTCTTAAGAAACAACCTTTACTCTATATAGCTTTCTGATTAACAAAGTCAAGAACAATTTGATTTTCCCTTTTGTACGAGTAAGAATTTAGCATCTTTTTTCTCCCACCTCCCTCTCCACTTCTGATTTGTAAACATTTCATAAACTTGAGATACAAATTACTATTAAAGCATTATAATTTATGTTTTACATCTTCCCTTAATTTTAATAACAGCTATATTGCAATAATCCACATATTGTACAATTCACCTACTTAATGTATACAATTGTTTTCAGTGTATTCACAGAAATATGCACTCACCACATTTTTAGAAGTTTCATCACCTAAAAATGAACCCCATAACCATTAGCAATTACTTTCCACTTCCCTCTGTCCTTCCCCACCTTCAACCCTAAGAAATCATTCTTTCTGTCTCCAGATTTGCCTATTCTGGGTATTTTACATTAACAGCATCCTATCATATGTGATCTTCTGTGTCAAGCTTCTTTCACTTACGTGTTTAAGGTTCATCCATGCCGCAGCAGATATCAGTGCTTCATTCTTTTTTATTGCCAAATAAAATTATGTTGTATGAACAGACACATTTAATTTAATTTGCAAGGTGATAGACATTTGAGTTGCTTCCACTTTCAAGCTATTGTCAGCAATGCTGCTATGGATGTTCATATACAAGTTGTTTTTTTTTTTTTTTTTTTTTTTTGAGACAGAGTTTTGCTCTTGTTACCCAGGCTAGAGTGCAATGGCGCGATCTCGGCTCACACAACCTCCGCCTCCTGGGTTCAGGCAATTCTCCTGCCTCAGCCTCCTGAGTAGCTGGGATTACAGGTACGCGCCACCGTGCCCAGCTAATTTTTTGTATTTTTAGTAGAGACAGGGTTTCACCATGTTGACCAGGATGGTCTCAATCTCTTGACCTCATGATCCACCCGCCTCGGCCTCCCAAAGTGCTGGGATTACAGGCGTGAGCCACCGCGCCCGGCCCATATACAAGTTTTTGTGTGGATAAATGTCAAATTTCTTCTGGGTATGTATGAGGTGGTGTGACTAAGTCATATAGTAATGCTATGCTTCAACTTTTAGAGACCTTCCAGACTGTTTTCTTAAACAACTGCACCATTTCACATTCTCAACAGCCACGTATGAGAATTCCAAATCCTTGCCAACGCTTGTTATCTTTTTTACTATAACCATCCAAGTAGAATCCAAGTGGTACCTCATTGTAATTTCTAGTTGCATTTCCCTAATGGCTAACGATGTTGAGCATCTTTGCATGTGCTTATTGTCCGTTTGTGTATCTTCTCTGGAGAAGTGTCTGTAACGGTTAATACTGAGTGTCAATTTAATTGGATTAAAGGATACAAAGTGTCGATCATGGGTGTGTCTGTGAGGGTGTTGCCAAAGGAGATTAACATTTGTGTCAGTGGGCTGGGAAAGGCAGACACACCCTTAATCTGGGTGGGCACAATCTAATCAGCTGCCAGTGAGGTTAGAATATAAAGCAGGCAGGAAAATGTGAAAAGAGAAAGTAGCCTCTTCTCCCAGCCTAGATTAAACCATTTTAATCAGCTCTTTAGGTAATGACATCCCTATTCCCAATCTCTTAATTTGGCTTCAGCTCAGAATAAACTGCAGTGATGTCTCCAGGCAATCCTTCCCAGAATAAAGATAATTAGGGAATATCATTTCTAACCTTTTAGGTAGCTAAAAGTACCTCTCAGTTGCCTCTGCTCTTGAACAATGACTTATCTGAGTGTCACATTCTTAGGGCACAACCCCTTGTCTTCCCAGCACTGGAGTCCTGGCTCCACTGTCTTCTGGGACTCTGTATCATGGATGACTCTGCGGCCTGCCGGATTTTCATTTCTTTCGAGTAACCCGTTTTGTCTGCTTGAATACTAGTATAATTTTTTTTTAATCTTACAATTCACAAATTTTGCCAGAATAAATCTGTACGTCCGTGTGAATTCATTCTGCCTAGAGCACAGGAAGCCTTTTATCCTGAAAACTCAGATTTGTTTCAAACCTCCCAAAAAGCCTTCCTTCATTATAAATCTTTGGTCAATGCTCCTATTCTATCTTGGGGGAACGGTTCCACCTGCAGGGATTCCTAGATTGGGTCTCTCGGCTCTGTAATCCGTTTCTAGCACTCTCTTTCTTACCACTTTGCCTCCTGAGGAGCACCTCAGTTCTCCTCATCACTAATTCAAACGTACACAGCACTTCTGCTCTGTGCTGCCTGCCTTGTGCACTGTTATCTGCTGCAGCAGACTGCAGTACAGCTGACCCTTGAATACCACAAGTTTGAACTGTGCAGACCCACAACAAGGGGGATTTTCACCTCTGCCACCCAAGACAGCAAGACCAGTCTCCCCTCTTCTGCCTACTCAGCATGAAGACAAGGATGAAGACCTTTATAATGATCTACTTCCACTTAATAAATAGCGAACATAGTTTCTCTCATGACTTTCTTGATGGTATTTTCTTTTCTCTAGCCTACCATATTGTAAGAATACAGTACACAATACACACTGTTTATGTTAACAGTAAGACTTCCAGTCAAGAGTAGGCTATTAGCAGTTAAGCTTCTAGAGGATCAGAAGTTATACTCAAATTTTCAGCTGCATGTTGCAGCGGGGCTGCGAGAGGGGGCAGTGCCCCACATCCTCAACCCTGCACATTGTTCCAACATCAGCTATAATTTATAAAAAAAAAAAAAAAAAAAAACTTAGAAAGCTCATCTCATCCAGTCTCATTTATTTTAAGCTTATTATTTTAACATCTCAACCTGATCTCTACGGCTGTTTCTCAGAAGCCCTGATTTCTTGCCAGATTTGTTTATTTATTTACTATTGAGGACACCAGATTCCTAAAATTGATTCTTGTCCCTGAAATAAATCCTTCTCAAAGGCTGCGGTATTTGCACTCAGGTCTTCAGGTGGGCTTGTTCTCTTTACCCAAATTCCAAAGACAAGAGGTCTGGAAACGCCAGGGCCAAGACCCGTGTGTACAAATCCCCCTAGATGGTCCTGGTTCATGCCCCATCTCAGATCAGCTGCTGGAGGGCCAAGGCAGGCTCCCCCAGGGGCTCACCGGCATCTGCCTGCTCAGCGCTGCTGGGCCATGGTAGGGCCTTACACTTGCCCCAGAGACCAAGACTGCGCCTTCTGAGGACACTCAGATCTGGATCTACCAGACATGTTCGTTATCTTATTGTGGGAGCGGTTCTGCTGATGCATTCACATGTCAAAACTCATCACAGTAAGGCCAGGCCAGGAGGCCAGGACCACACCTTTAATCCCAGCACTTTGGGAAGCCAAGCCAGGAAGACTGTTTGAACCTAGTTCAAGACTAGCCTGGGCAACATGGCAAGAACCCATCTCTAAAAGCATATAGACGTCGTGCATTTGAACATGTTCAGTTCATCGCATGTTAATTCTATCTCGATAAAGCTATAATCAACTAACTGACCAAGGATACTGAGAGTGACTACATCGTGGCTCTCACACCGAAGCCTGCTCTAGACCCAACACCCACAGGTGATGCACACCAATGTCCAAAGCTGGGCTGACGAGCCCCACACTCAGTACGTTCCCTCCAAAGTACGGAATAGGCCCTCGCCTCGCTTCAGTTGTCTCTGATCCCTCTGCAGAGTGGTCCTTTGTCACTAGCAGCGTCACCTACCTGTAGTTACAGAGGTGTGAAGAGCTTTCTGATAAGGCCCCCCCAAACTCTTTGACACTGAGTGGTGGGGTCCATCTCTGCTCTTGAACCTGGGTAGGTTTCTAATTGCTTCAGCCAACAGAATACCTTCAGAGTGACGCTCCAGGATTTCCAAGCTGACCCTCAAAGACCAGCGCAGCTCCTGCCGGGCCTGCTGGGACTCTCGCATTGGGAGCCCTGGTGGCCATGGAGGGAGTATGGCCGCCACCATGGTACGGACACCACCCTGCAGAGGCCACAGGCAGACGCTCCAGCGTGTAGTCCTCGTCTTCGAGCCATCCAGCTCCAGGCCAGACACAGGAGTGAGCACCTCCACATCACTCCAGCCCCCAGATTTCAAGTCTTCCCAGGTCAGGCCCAGACACTGCGGAACTGAGACAAGCTATTTCCACTGTGCCCTGTCTATATCCCTGGCCCACAGAATCCATGAACTTACTAAAACAGCAGTTTCAAGCTACTCAGCTTTGGGTGACTTATCGTGCAGCAGTGGGGACTGACACAGTGGTCAGCACCATCACTTGTTCGTTTCCCCACGCTTGAGCTCGGTAGAAACCCTTATACTCTGCTGTGCTTCCAAAGCCCAAAGCAGGGATACAGCACCCCCTTGAATACCTGAGCCAACCTGGACTTGGGCAACTGGGCCTCCTGCAAGCACACAGGCCCAAAGAATTGCCCTTAGAAAGGCCTTTCACCCAGGCATAGCCCACAGCTTGAGCATGAACTCCTTCCTCCACTGCCCCTGAGAGAAAGGAGAACGAGGCTAGGAGAGGACTGCGGTGGTGACCGAGATGCACTTCATAATGCCCATCAGCAAATGCCACCCCAAGAGTCTGGGCTCAGGAGAAAAAGGCCAAGATGGACAAAATTCTCTGGGCCACCTAAGAGGGCTTCTAGAATTTTGCCCCATCCTGCAAGAGAACACGTATTCGCCTCTGGGGACCACATCAAACCAATGAAGGTGTCTATCACCAGCCCTACGCCACTGCTGTGTGATGACCAAGTTACAGAGCAGGAGAAAAGACTCTGCTTCCCAGATAGAGTGATTGGTCCGCAGTTGGGCATGTGACCTAGGCAGGATCACTCAAAGCCTTTCACCAAGTTTGGTGTAACTGGGTTCACAGGCACCAAGGACCACGAAAGCTGCAGCTGCCAGGGCCTGTGCTGCCATCAGGAAAGACCTGCCCGAGATGTAAGTCAACAGAAGAGATGGCAAGGGAAAGCAAGGAAGTCCCAGCCACATGGCTGTCAACCTGGGTCCAGACACCACTAAAGCTCTGATTACCTGACAGACTTTTCACACAGAGTCAATAGATTCCGTTTTATTTATTTTCCTGGCTTAGCTTGAGATGGACAGAGGGCTGAGCAATGCAGACCTCCTGCCCCTGGTCCCTAAATGCCCTTTCGTGTTTATCCAGCTGTAATGGAATCCATGTGATGAAAACAGCTGAGCATTTGAGGAAGAGAAAATGAGACAGCAGAGGTCACATGCGGGGGTGCAGTGCCAGGTGTGTGGCTGGCATCCTACATGAGCTTCTGAAACAGCACAACACTGTGGGCTCCCACAGACCCTCTGCTGGGACCCACCACCGACCATACACCCCCAACACCGCCACATCTGGGCGACAGTCTTGCTCATCTATAAGGGTGCCCTGTAAGGAGAGCCCAATACTCACAAATCTGCCCTAGACGAGCAATTATGTTTTTCTATGAAAAATACAAAAATCAACCAACAGCTGATGCATATCCTGCCAAAAACATCTCCACTTTACAGGATTTACTCCAGCTTTCTTTGAAACGGTAAGCTCATCCACTTCACTTAAAATTTGACCCACTTTACAAAAATCTCACGTTTTAAAACAACTCTTCAGTAACATCTATTACCAAAAACATTACACCCCTGGAGCACGAGGGTCTCCACTTTTTCTCCTGCATACACAGACGACTCACACACACCCCATGAAAGGCTCGATGGTCCAACCTTGTCGAAAAGTTATTATAAAACATTTTATTTTATCTGGCAGCCAGCAACGATGCTCGGCTGTCTGGAACACGGGCTGCTGGCGGCTGCCTGCCACAGACAACTGGAAGGAAAAAAGCAGAAGACAACAGCTGTAAATCTCAGAATCGCCAGAGATAAAGCAAGCAGGGAACACCATGGTGCACTCGCTGGTGGAATCCTCAGTCTCCTGAGCAAGGTGCCCACGTCATTCACGCTGGACGCAATTAGAGAGTTATATTCTTGCTCCAACTTGAACGGCTTCCTTTGTGTGTGTGAGAGAGACTGCCAAATGCTTTCCCTTTTTAGGCAGTTACTGATGTATCATAACTCTAAGTAACTGCTCTTTAAGATGGTTCAAACTGGAATGTCTTCAAGAAGTCTGTTATTGTCAGCATAGGAATCATGAAAAAAAAAAATAATAATGTGAAAGGAAAACGGAATCCCAGGCTCAGCCCTCCGAGTTTGCCCTGGCTTCCTCCCCTGGCTACTTTCTCCACGAGACAGCCCAGTGCACATCCCCAGGGGAGTCAGGCCACCCCTGGGGACAGAGAGGGACATAGCTCACACACCTGGAGATGCCTGGCTTCACGCCCTGGTCAGGTGAGGTGAGAAAGCCACACCACATTCACGACCATGAGGCCCTGTTCACCTTCCTTCCCAAACCTCTGGGTCCCACATGTAGCGAAATTTGCATTTTGCTCGGGGAAAACTGATTTCCACAATGCAGATGTCCCAAAGAAAGCTATGTTCTCAATAACATGGTCCTCATTTTCTACAGAGGCTGGATGCTACATGCCCACAGAATGGCCATCCGGCCAGGGGTAATGTAATCCCAGCACTTTGGGAGGCGGAGGCAGCAGGATTGCTTGAGCTCAGGAGTTCAAGACAATTCTGGGAAACACAGTGAAAGCCCATCTCCACAAAAAATAATCAGCTGGGCGTGGCAGCACACACCTCCAATCCAGGTACTTGGAGGCATGTGGGGGTGAGGCGGGAGGATTGCTTGAGGTAGGGAGAGGCTGCAGTGAGCTGTGATTGTGCCACTGTGCTCCAAACTGGGGGACACGGTGAGATCCTGTCTCAAAAACACAAAACAGAATGGCTACTTCCTATGACTGTGACGGCCATCAGGGCCGAGATGGAAACGGCAGCAACCTCAGGGGTGTAACAAGCTCAGGGTGCCCTGTGCCCAAGGTCCCTCAGTGAGGATGGATTTTAAGACAGAACTCGAAAGCTCTGGCCTGCCTCAGTCTGGGGCCTGTCTCAGCACCCTGTCTGCCACAGAGTCCTCTCTAATCTCAAACCCATTCCCACAAGCTTGAGATTTCTGAAGCCTACAACGTGCCAGGCATGTGGATACCATACAAAGGCACAGATGACACAAGCCAGCCTGTTTCTCTGGAATCCACGTGAAGTCCAGCAGTTAAATGCCTGGCTCAAATCTTGCTTCCCTAGGGAACATCCCCAAATTGCCATCATGACCTCTTTCCTCCTCTCCTCCAGAGCCCTGGGCCCACGCCATCCGCTGGGGGTTTCTGGGCGCTCTCTCCCCCGCCGTAGCCAGGGCCTGTATACACGTGATGACGTGAACACAGCAGAGACCCCGGGACCCTTCCAGGGGCAGCTTCAGGGAAAGGCACCAGGGAGGGGGAAAGAGGAAGATTTGAGGCAGATCACCTGCCGGCAGGCGACAGTGCCCTGAGGGGTGCACAGATGCTCTTGTCACTGCAACAGCCAAGCCACCCTCAAGGCTGGGAAACGTGTGTTTATGCTATGGCAGGCAGCTTTTCAAACTCAGAGGCGAGCCAAGCAGGCCCGACAGAAATTAACGGATGTGCCGTTAACACTGCACCAGCAACATGATTAACTGCCTCCTAGAGAAGAAACCAACGGGCCAAACGCGATTCAGACGACACCCCCAGGGACAGAGCAGGCAGGTGACTCCCAACCTGAGCTGTGCCCGCTGTCCACTGTCAGCTCCATGCAGGGAGAGGAAGGGGAAAAACAGCCTCCCCCAGAAGCAGAGTCAGAGAAGCAGTCGAGGCCCCAGAAGCAGTGGAAACAGTTTATCTTCTAGGAGTGCGTGGTATTTCTTTAAATACTGACACAAAGAATGGCTCATTCCCTTTGCACTGCCCCAGCAGGCCCAGCATTGGCTTCCTAAGAAATCCATGGGACCCCAACCTGTAAGCTGTCTCTTTCTTCACTTACAGAGAAGAAAGGCCCCTTTCTGCTGCCCACTTCCAGAGCATGCATAAGCACAGGGTGTAGCGCAGACACCAGAGCAGAAGGTCCCCTGCGGCAGATGTGAGTGAGACCTCTGTCCCTTCATAGCGGGTCCCAGGTTGCATCCACACTACCACCAAAGCCGACCACCAATGACGCCTGACGTTTTCTGCTCTGCTGGGTGGGAACACTCCGGCTTTATTGGGCTTTTCCCCTAAGCTTCACTGTCCAGCTCCATCCAAACACCGTGGCAGGGAGTTTGATCTATGACTTGCTAATGGATTGAGAAAGGTACCGGCTCCTTCAGCCCGAAGGCAGTTTGTGCAACCCCAAACAGGTTCCAGCAAGCGAATTCCCTGTCTGCTCGCACACATGAAATCGCCCGTTGCTTTGGAAAGAAGGCTTTGCAAAAGGAACCCACTGCATTTGCAGCTGGAAAACGCCCAAGAAAACTGGGCAGCAGCTGTCCCGATGAGACTTTCTGCCAGGCTTTTCCATGAGAAATTCATGTACAGAGAAGGCTAGACCACTTTGCAAAGAAGGAAAAAAAAATGCAACCTGAAAGCCATTTCTTAAAAAGACCAGAGTGTCTGTTCTCCTTCCCTTGCCTCGGGTGGACTTTTTGGCCAGAGGCCTCCTGCCGGGAGGGAAGCCGGGTGTGCACTCTCAGTCACACATTCTCCCGGCTCTCTCCCTTGGAGGGAACAGGAACACTGCTGATTCAAAAATCAGACACTTCTGCGGGAGCTGGCAGGGACCTCGCTCTCCACCCCCACTGTCCCTGGAACACCAAGCCAGCGCCGAGGCCATGCGCTCACTCAGCCGCCTGGCTCATGGCCTTCTGGGGGCCACCATCCATCCTCCAGCCTCAGGGCTGGACCAGCTGCCAGGAGCTTCCCTGAACCACCTGGACAGCCCCAGCCAGCGTGCACTTTAAATAATAAACTAGGCATTCTCGATCCGTCTGCAGCTCGAGGCAGATTTTCCTATTTAAGCTGGGCCTTCTCTGTTTTGAGTTACTGAAGTGGGGCGGGCGTGTGTTGCCTAAGAGTCCAGGGGAGAACTGGGAAGAGACACCAATTCTCGTCCAATTCCTCTGTTCGGTGGAGCTGCATGTGGGAAACAGGATTCGGACACATAAGCACAAAAAAATGGCATCATACCCTTTTTATTTTTTGTTTCAATGTTTGAGTTTTAGCTTTTCTTTCTCAATCAAGTTATAGGAATATTCAAGGAGAGATGCCTGCTCTAAACTGACATTTCTGGGTTCTCAGAATATGCCCAACGGACAAATGAAATAGGGAAAAAAAATACTTAATATTGACTGTGACTGCCATGCTTAGACTTGTGGGAGAAAAAGGGAAACCTCTTTATGTGTTGTGGTAGACGGAGCAAGAATGCATGGTTTGCTCCGGGAAACCATGTCCAGGTGGCTCAGGGAAGCTCCTGGCAGCTGGTCCAGCCCTGAGGGCGGAGGAGGGATGCTGGTCACTCAGCCAGGCAGCTGAGTGAGCTCATGGCCTCCCCAAATCCCAAGGATATCCACATCCTAATCCCCAGAACCTATGAAAATGTGAACTTACACAGTCGACAGGGCTTTGCAAATGGGATCCAGCTAAGGGTTTTGAGATGCACAGGTTATCCTGGATTATCTGGGTGGGTGTGATGGGGCCTTAGACAAGTCAGGCAGAGGGAAATCTGACTACAGAAGAGACCTGTCCGAGTGATGCAGTGTGAAAAAGACTCACACAGCCACTGCTGGCTTTGAAGGAGGGGGAAGAGGCCATGAGCCAAGGAATGCAGGCAGCCTCTGGGAGCTGGAAAAAATGAGGAAACAGATTCTCTCCTGGAACCTCCAGAAGGAATGAAGGCCTGCTGACACTTTGATTTTACCCCAGTGAAACTGGTTTCAGACTTCTGACCTCCAGAACCGTAAGACAATAGATGCATTATTTGACACCACTAAGTTTGTGGGAATTTGTTAGAGCGGTAATAGAAAAGTAACCCCCGAGTCTTGCCTTCCCGCCAGAATGCCTTGGATACAATGAAGACAAGGAGCTGCAGATACAGGGTGATGCTCAGTGCTTCAGGAGTCAGCAAAGCACTTCAGGGTTCCAGAAAACCAAATGAGGCAATCAGGGTGGACTTTCTGGAGAAGGTGACATCCAAACTGGGCCTCCAAAACCAAGAGGGACTTTCAAGAGCAGTGAAAAGATAGACACAAAAAATCATTCCATACGGTCCCATGAGCCTCAGCATGACTTTAATGTACCAAAGGCCCTATGACCTGGGAATCTGCAATCTAGGCTGAACTACATTAAGTAAAAAGACATAAAAGGGGAACCTTTATGCACTTGAATTGGAAAACCTAAATACAATTTTCCAGGAAAACACAATTTACCAAAATTGATCCCATAAGCATACAAAGCTTAAACAGACCAAGTTTCACGGAAGAAAAGGAGAAAATTATGAAGTAACTGTTGTCACAAAGAAAGCATTAAGCTGAGATGGTTCCAATCTTCTACAAAACAAAGAGCCGCCATGGTCCATAAATGGTTTCAGAGCACCAAAAATAAGTGAAAGCTTCCATACTTCTTTTCACCGAGCCGTAGTATTAATATGTAAACTGAAAATAACACGCGCATGCGCACACACACACACACACACACACACAATAAAACTAGAGGCAATATCATGCATGAACAGGAGGCAAAAAGCCTAAATAAAACATTAGCAAATAGAATGCAGTAACACATTTAGGAAAAAATACACCACAACCGAATGAGATTTACTCCAGAAACTAAAGTCAGCCTAACGTTAGACAACTATTTACACAACGTGCCATATTAATAGATCGATGGAGACAAATTACAGGCAAGTTTCCACGATGTTGCAAAAGCCTTTGGAAAATTTGATACCCATGTAAAATTTTATTTTACTTATTTATTTTTTGAGATGGAGTCTAGCTCTGTCACCAGGGTGGAGTGCAGTGGTGCAATCTTGGCTCACTGCAACCTCTGCCTCCTGGTTTAAGTGACTCTCCTACCTCAGCCTCCTGAATAGCTGGGATTATAGGCACGTAACACTATGCCCAGCTAATTTTTGAATTTTAGTAGAGATGGGATTTCACCATGTTGGCCAGGATGGTCTTGATTTCCTGACCTCGTGATCCACCCACTCTGGCCTCTCAAAGTGTTGGGATTACAGGCAGGAGCCAAAAAAATACACCCACACAGGCCAAATCTGAGACTGTTTGGCATCAAAGTAAATTAATAAATAAATGCATATCCATGGGGTAAAATAAGAATCTGCAAGTCCACACAGATAAACACAACCTTGGCCAAGTAACAGAAATTGGCACCCCCAATGACGGGACAGACATACAGCATGTGCCTACTGAGAAGAACACAACATCACTTCTACGCTCCTCCCGTGGAAACGTATACCCCAAATGTAACCGTGAAGAAACATCAGACGTCCTACAAAGTAACTAGCCAATACAAATATTTTGGGGGGAAAATGTGCAGATCAGGAAAGATAAACCCTCAGGAACTAACCCAGATTGCAGAAGACTCAGGAGACGTGACAGCTAAATGCAGTATCTGACTCCAGACTAGATTCTGTACCAAGAAAAGAAAGCTATGAAAGGCATTACCGTGCCAACCAGAAACACGGACACGGAAATGGCGTATTAGCTGACAGTGCTGGTTCCCTGTCTGTCCCACGTGAAGAGTCCTAAGAAAATTAGTACATACAGACACAAGGACACGCAAATGGTGTATTAGCTGACAGTGCTGGTTCTCTGTCTGTCCCACGTGAAGAGTCCTAAGAAAATTAGTACATACAGACACAAGGACATGCAAATGGTGTATTAGCTGACAGTGCTGGTTCCCTGTCTGTCCCACATGAAGAGTCCTAAGAAAATTAGTACATACAGACATAAGGACACACACATGGTGTATTAGCTAACAGTGCTGGTTCCCTGTCTACCCCCACGTTAAGAGTTCTAAAATTAGTACATATAGATACAAGGACATGATATCAGCAAATCTGTCTCAAGTGGTTCAGAATAAATGTGTGTGGAGGGGGAGAGGGCTGGAAAAGGAAAGAAGAGAAGGTTGAAAGAGTGGGGAGAGAGACAGAACAGGGTAGAGAGACAAAAATGTTCATCCCTGAATTTGGGTAACAGACATAGTAAAGCTCTTTGCGACTACAGTATACCAAAATAAGAAGCGAACCAAAAGTATGGGAGAATATTATATAAGCCGAGGGGACAAGGGTAACAGAGAGTTATTTCTGAGTCAAGGTGACTGAAAAAAACTGGTGAGAACATGGACAGACATCATCAGACAAGGATTCAGTTCAGAAATACCGAGTTACCGAGAATGGACAGCGCCTGCAGATAGCCACAAAGATGAGAGGCTGGGGACAGAGAGTGGGAGACGGGGACAGAGAGTGGGAGACGTGCCCAGTGGGACTGCTCCCAGCTGGAGCCAGCAAGGATCCCCAGGCCGTGAGAAAAAAGAGCAGCAGAGACCTGGGAAACCTGTTTGGAAGAAGGGGAGGAAGAGGAGCCAACCACCCCCGAGAGTGCATTTTATAAACTGAGGACTGAAGGAGGCACAAGGAGCAAGGGGTCCCTAGTGTCAAATGCCTTTGAGTGACAAGGGGAAAAACCCCACCGGCTCTGTCATAATGGCATGACCTGGGGCAGGTCCCAGCTGGGAGACTTCAGTCCCCAGAGCACACCTGGTCTCAGGGGTAAAAGCAAGGATGCTGGGAATGCTGGGCTGGAGACAGATCAGGAGGCAGACAGAGGGGCAGGCAGACAGAGGGGCAGGTGAGACTTCCGTCCTCTGCCCCATGTATCCACTGCAGGGGCGAGGAGCCGGGTG
>CM052653.1:139572455-139591668 GCA_028533165.1 Leontopithecus rosalia
TCAGGGAACGGGAACTCTTCCCTAGAACAACACTGGTGATCGGCTGACATCAGAGAACTGACAGGCTTCCCTAGAACAACACTGGTAATCAGCTGACCTCAGGGAGGGTGGCTGCGTGAGGACAGGGACATAGTTCTCTCAGGATCCCCAGTGCTCAGAACAGGGCTTAACCCAGCATAAAAAAATCACTGGCCAAGCAAATACATCACTGCCCTGGATAAGAGGACAGGTCACAAGGGTAAAAGCAGAAGCCTGCCACATGTGGCTGCTCACACCTGTAATCCCAGCATTTTGGGAGGCCGAGGTGGGTCAACCGATCGAGTCCAGGAGTTTGAGACCAGCCTGGGCAACACAATGAGACTCCTGCATCTCCACAAAAGAAAAAGAAGAATACAGAAGACTAAAAATATACTATACTACTTTAAAGATACATACACATAGTCACTGAAGACTTAAAAGTACAGAGAATTTAACTCATTCTTACATGAAGCCTCATTTAAGCACTGTCCCCAGCCCTGGCTTGTCCATTTCCGACTGTCTCCAGATCAGCCCAGAAAGCAGGACCCACAGGAGGGAACCACAGGTGCAGAGGGGTTCCCTCTGAGGCAAGAGGGAGCGCCTTTGTGGATGGCCCTTGAGGAGCTTAAGAGGCTCACTTCGGCCAAGCCTTGAACACTCCCAGGAAGTCTCCAAGCTGCTTCTGCAGAAGGACTCTATTTTTACAAAGGAAGGAAGGATGAAAGAAGGATGGGAGGAATACAGCATAGATCAATGGGCTGTTCATGCAGGAAGAATTTTTTAACTGACTATGCCAGGTTTTTTGAAGGTAACAAGCTTTCTTAAGTTACTAGCTTTTTAAGAGGGTGAGGGCCCCCGCACTGTGCACTGATGCGAACTGCCACAGGCTGCCTCCCTGTTATTCCACCCTGGGATATCCATGCCACCGCAACTTCTGCCACACTGTGGTGGCAGCACAGCTGGCCCAGCCTCTCCTCAACCATGTGATGCCGGCCTTTGCTTTTTGCAGGCTTTCTCACCTACAAGCCCACTCCCTCGGCCTGCACAGGAGCATCTCAGAAATTTGGGAGCCAAGAGGCCCTGGATAAGACCTTCTCACCATCCGTGGGTCAGGTCTGGGGGTCTTCTGTGCACGCCCCAGTGTTCCCATGGGAATCAAGCCTGTTGCCTGCAGCAACAATCACAACACCCACTCATTCACCCTCGGGTGGACATTTCCTCACCCTGTCTCTCTCCTGCTCCCCAGCACCTGCGCCCAAGTCCTCATCTCAGGTTTGGCTTTTGGGAAACGCATTCTCTGGACGTGTTCCACAGAGAGATGATACCTTGTATTTTAAAACTACTTTCTACTTAAGTTGCATTTGCATGAGCTCATTTAACTCCCTTTAACTTGCAACCTGGAGAAGCAAAAAGAGCAAGACATGCATTCCCCCTTTTGTCCAGATGAGGAAACGGAGGAGTAAGAGAAACCGGCTGACTTGTCTCAGTGCCTCTGCAAGCTGAGAAGCAGAGGCAGACTCCGCCCGAGGCCACCAGGCCCATCCAGGGCTGTGTCCACTTCCAGCCACACAGGCGGGCAGTAGGCAGTGTCCCTTTTACAGCATCCAATAGGCTCCACACAACACGGCCTCGGGGAATAACCGCAGCACTCATCATGGTTTTATAGAGTGATCTTACTGGGTTTCAGTTTTATTCTTCCCAAAGGGTAATTACCAATTATCAACACACCACCCCTTGCCCCAAAGGGTGGGCGTCCACCCACCCAACACCTCTAAAGAAAATCCTAAGATTTCCTCAGTAATTTATCTAAACAACTCATGAAAATGGGATTGAGGAACTTGGACGAAGACGCGATTCCTACCAATAAAATAGCAGGGTCTGAGGTTCTTCTCAAAGCTTGCGAGGCATAAGCTTGGAAGACGACGGAAAATGCAGAAGTGACAACCACTGCACACTCGCAGTGTGAAAGGGGGCCCATGGGCTTCTCTGGAAAACACTGACGTCCCAGAAACAATTACTTGGTGACTTCTACAGCACCCCTGCCCCGTGAGCACCAGGGAGCCAGTAAATGAGGACCTGGGTTCCCAGCCTCAAAGGAGCAGAGGTCTGCTTGAACCTCTGTTCTTCCAGGATGGACCCCTCGCTCAGCAGACCCCTAACATCAGCTCCAGAACCCTCCAGACGAGCCGGTGGGGACACATCAGAAATGTCACAGGGCCGTGCTCTGACAGGGCACCTAAGAGACAACTTGAAGTGTGTGACAGGTGTCCCCTGTGGCCCTAGGGAACAAACTCTGAGCATTCTGGAGGGACAGCACTGAGAAAAGACACAGTGCTTGACTTGAGGTCAGAAAAGCAATAGTGAGTGTCTGGTCTGCTGACTGACGAGGTATGCCTGTGGTTTTGTCATGCGATGGTGACAAGGTAGCCTTTCTGTTCCTCTGCCATGGGCACCTCACCTGGCCTAAAGCTGGCCACAGCCACCATTCCTGGTTTAGTTTCTCAAACCTGAGCTCCCAAAAGAGTACCACCAGGGGCAGGGGTGGCCATGGGTCGAGGGGCCAAGGCTGAATCGACCAAGACCAGCACAGGCAGAGGACAGCAACCCACTACCAGATGTGTGCTTTCTAGCAGTGACCCGAACACAGAGGGACTGAGGGCCTGTCTCAAAAGTCCTGCCATTACAAAGCCCCAGGGACATCTGTAGGACACGGAGGGGGAAGGCTTCCCTCAATGGCTCAGTCTGACGGGTCAGAGTGCATGATCTGACTTTCAGATGACGAGACTATGACATTTCTGATATACTTGAGTCCGAGGAAGTAAACAGCTGGGGTAAACCATTCATGAATAATTCATAAAACAGACAATTAGAAGGACCTAGAAATTGTAATACAAAATCTAACACTCTCCCTTATAATTTTTTAACATCAGCTGTGGTCTGAATTTTATGTCCCCCTCAAATGCAGACACTGAGACCTAATCTACAATGTGACAGTGCTGGGAGGTGAGGCCTTTGGGAGGTGATTAGGTAATGAGGGTGGGGCCCTCATGAATGGCATTAGTGACCTTACAAGAGAGTCTCCAGAGAGCTAGCTAGCCCCTTCCCCCAGAGGAGGACACAGAGAGAAGGCACCACCTGTGAAGCAGATGCTGAGGCTGCTGCTACGTTGGTCTTGGGCTTCCCAGACTGTACAAGTGTAAGAAATAAATTTCTGCTGCTTATGAACTATCTAGTCTACAGTTCTGGTTATAGCAGCCCAAACAAAGACCATTCCTTAGGCAAATTCCAAGTAAAGAAACAGGAAAATCTCGTGTGCCATAAAGGTGGAGAAGTGTCACACCTGGAAGAGTGAGTGAGTGATCTGAGGCCTCAACAATCCAGCAGGCTGGGCCCAAATATTGGCCTACTGGGTGAGGGGCCAGTGTCAGCTACAACATGGAGATGGGGGACTTGGCCGGGCTGCAGAGTGGCTGGGCAACCCCACCCACAGCACGGGGGCGTGCAAGGAAGTCTGTGTGCATCCAGAGCTCCGGATACCAGCGGGACATGGGCAGGGTCCCCAGAACGAACCCCAAGTCTGTGCTATACACACAGGTAGATGACCCCATGCTGCTGATGGGCTGAGAAGCACTGAAGGAGAGATGGCGTGTGTACTCTCGAAAGAGCCCTGCGGCATCTGGCAGACGTGCATGTGAAATGACTCAGCAAAGCTTTTTCCATAACCCAGGACACGGGGGACTCCCAAAGAGGGCGGAATAGGACCGGGGGCAGGGGGTGGTCATGAGTCAACCAACCAAGGCTGAAGCAGCGAAGAGCAGAGCAGAGGAGGGCGTCCTGTGAACAGATGTGCGCTTTTATCAGCCGTGACCAGAGAGCCAGAGGGGCTGAGGACCTATCTTGAAAGTCCTGCCATTACGAAGTCCCAGGGAAATGGGGTAGGAGGGAGGACATTTCGGCAGAATTTGAGCTCACAGTATGAAATTACAATCCACATACAAAAACGGTCCAGTCTCAAGGAGCACGAGCTGACATTCCTCAAGAAATTCAGATGGCAGCTGGGTGCGGTGACTCATGCCTGTAATCCCAGCACTTTGGGAGGCTGAGGCAGGCAGATCACCTGCAGTCAGGAGTTCAAGAACAGCCTGGCCAACACGGTGAAATCCAATCTCTATACAAAAATACAAAAAAAAATTAGCCAGGCATGGTGGTGCGCACCTATAGTCCCAGCTACTCAGGAGGCAGAGGCACCAGAATCACTTGAACTTGGGAGGCGGAGGTTGCAGTGAGCGCAGATCACACCACTGCACTCCAGCCTGGGCAACAGAGCGGGATTCTGTCTCGGGGGCGGTGGGGGGAGGTGGGGAGGATTCAGAAGATGGAATCACTCAAACACTTCAAATAATTATACTAAAAAGATCTAAAGTGATAAAGGAAAGGTGATGCATGAGACAACAGGAGACTATAAAAAAGACAGCAGTGGGAAGGAATCAGGTGCAACTTCTAAACATATTGAATATAATCGCTAAGATTAAAAAATCAGTAGAAGATGACATGGAGATCAGACCTACTTTAAGAAAAATCTGGCGAACTTAGAAACCAATGACAGGAAATTCTCTAGACTAGAGAACATAGAGATGGAGACCAAAAATACGAAAAGAAGTCACAAAACACGGCGGAAAAAAGAGTGAGGTCACAGTATCAGTTAGGAATTCCGGGAGAATGAGTAGGGAATGGGAAGAGGCACGTCTCCCCCAGGGGGAGGCTGGGAAAATCGTGATACGGAGTCCCAAACGGAATCAACACGGGCAGTCCACAGGGAATGCTGCAAAACCCAACCACAGTCCTGAGCAGAGAGAAGGCAGAGCGTTACACAGAATCTAAAGTCAGATGGGCAGAGGACCTTCTGTAACAAAAACCACAAGTCACAAGACAGTACAGTGATATCTTTAAAGTGTTGAGAGAAGACTCAACCAAATTCCACGTTTGGCTAAACATCACTTAGAGTAAGGGCGGAGGAGGCTGAGCGCCACGGCCCACACCCACAGCCCTAGCACTTCCGGAGACCAAGGCAGGCCAACTGCTTGGGTCCAGGAGATGGAGACCAGCCTGGGCTATATGGTGAAACGCTGTCTCTAAAAAAAATACTAAAAATTAGCCAGGCATGGTGGTGTGTGCCTGCAGTCCTAGCTATTCATGAGGTTGAGGTGAAAGGATCCCTTGAGTCTGGGAGGCAGAAGTATAGTAAACCAAGATCACGCCACCGGACTCCAGCATGGCAGCATGGGAGACAGAGCAAGACCCCATCTCAACAAAACAAAACAAAAAGAGTAGGGGTAAAATAAAGACAGTTTCAATAAAGCAAAAATAACAACTTAGCCATGTGCAAACCCTCATTTAAAAACATTCTTAAAAACTTCCAGGGAAGTGGGTAGCAAGAAACAACACTGAGCAAGCTGACAGCGATCAGTAAATCTAAGTGACTAACGCAAAAACAGGTCACCATCCACCGGGAAGAGACAGACAAAATACGGTTACATTCACAGACAAACATAACACGTCAAATCAAAGTTAAAGCATTTGAAGGCTCTTGTATTATAAATGAAAGAAATCTGATGCCTCAGACTTCCTTCATATACTTTTTTTTTTTCGTAATTTAAAGGCAACAACAACAAAATTTTAATAGATTATCCAGCTCCCACTCTGGAGTGCAGTGGCACAATCTTGGCTCACTGCAACCTCTGCCTCCCAGGCTCAAGCGCTCATCCCACCCCAACCTCTGGAGTAGGTGGCACTACAGGCATGCACCGCCATGCAGTCGCTTTAGAGACAGGATTTCACCATGTTACCCAGGCTGGACCTGATCTCCTGGACCCAAGGAATCGGCCAATGGAAGAGAGAAGGGGAAAACGTTTTTAAAAGTTGGTTAAGCCAATAGAAAGAAACAAACAACAAAAACAAAAAGAAACAGAAGCAGAGACAATGTTATACTGAACAGAAACAAAACAGAAAGTGGCAGAAACAAGGTAAATTCTACCAACAACATAAACGTGAAAACACCAACCCTGCCAATGAAAAAACCCATTCCCAAATGGGACGTTTTTTAAAAATTCACATACATCTTACTTTTAAGAAACATACACACATCATCAAGACAGAGAACAACTGAAAATAAAGCTAAGGAAAAAGAAACATCATGCAAACATTTGCCAGAATAAAAGTTGACTGGCAATGTTAACGTTAGCTGAAAACATCTGCAAAGACAGAAGTATTACCGGGGGTTAAAACGGCCCATTACCTGCAGATACAAGGAATGCTCCACCAGCAGCGCAGCTCCTGCACCTGTGCGCACCAAACAAGACTGCCTCACAACTTAGAACGCAAAGATCAACAGAACTAAAACGCAAAACGCCGTGAGATGTTTAATATATCTCTAAAACAAATCAAGCAGGTCCAAAATAATGAGATTATGAATGATTCTGACATCACAGTAACTTCAGTAAATGGGCATACAGAATGCAACAGTTAGAAAATATATACCCTGTTTGCAGCAATTTGAGATTATACACTCTTTTTACACATAAAACATTTATTAAAACAAAAATGTCTATGTTCTCTGCCACAATGCAAATCTCTTCCATTACCAATAAATGAATAACGTAAGGAATTCAGTATGCTCAAAAGCTTCTAATAAACCTAACCCTCCTGTAGATAACAACTACAACTTGAACAAAATACAAAAAATCCAAAGACCTGAAAGTTGGAAGACCTGGGAGTCAACACCCAGAAGACAGGAACAGCACAGGAGACGGAGGGAAGGCCTAGGCAGAGCCATGCAGGAGGGCTAGTGCTCCAACAGAAAGCTTGCAGCCCCTGTGATCTGAAGAACCAGAGGACGGAGTGCTGGGCAACAAGGTGACTGGGAAGTCAGAGGAGGCATGCTGGAAAGCAGAGAATCACAAACAGGAAACCCAGAAGTCTGTATATAAATAAATTCTACCCAACTCTCAGGATGATGCCTATGTGGACAAGGGTCTAGCTAAGGACGAAAGAACTGAGATTTGAGTTGCCACCCAAGATGCAAATTCTGCAGTTTGAGTCCAACAAAATTGACCGCCAGCTAAAATACTCTCCAAAGGAACGGAATTACATTTACAATATCCAGAACACAATCCAAAATTACCCGACACGCAAATAACTTAAAAAATGTGACCCCTTTTCAAGAGAAGACAACCAATGGACACCAAACCAGAAGATGACCCAGATGTCACAGCAGACAAGAGTTTTAAAGCAACTATTACCATATGCTCAAGGACTTAAAGGAAAATGTGCTCATGATGGACGAAAAGACAGGAAATCACAGCAGAGATACTGACGCTAAGAACCAAATGGAAATATCATATGCGCCACATTCTCCATTGTTATACGTAGAATTATAAATCATGTTGTAAAGACAGCAAAAATTTTATATGAAAAAATAAAAATTCAATTAATCTACAGCATATTTACTTTTTGCCACATGCTGTATTTACACACATTAACTTAATCATCTTAATTCTATAAAATACATGCAATTATTATCACACCTTTTACAAATAAAGAAATCAAGACACGATGAAAGGGTTAAATAAATCACCCAAGGTCACTCAAGCTAGTGGTAGAGGCAGGAAATCAAATCCAGCAAATCTGTCTCTAAATTCTTACTATACTGTACTGCCTCTCTAGGGAAAAAGTATGTGGAAATTACAGATTATTGGGAAGCGGGTACTACAAACATCACAAATCAAAATGTGTATGCACCTAGAGGTGTGCTTAGAGGCAAATGTGTAGCCCTAACCATACAAATTAAAAATAAGCAAAGTACAATTTACTGAGTTAGATATTCTAGTCAGGAAGTTACAGAAAAAGCAACAGGACTAAATCTAGAGGACATTTAAAAAATAAAGGAAAAAATAATAAAGATACAAACAGAAATTAAAGACAGAAACAAAAAATAAAAAGAAAACCAAGCTAGTTCTTTGAAAAGGTTAATAAACTCTACAATAGAGAGAAATGAATGATATTTGCATTTATTAAGGGGATAAATCTAGAAGACATGATTGTGAGTGATGAATGCAAGCTGCGCAGCACAGAGTCATTTACATAAATTCTAAAACACACAAAATAAGAATGCAATTTATGATTCTATATCATAAGTGTTATAAAAGAAAAAAAAATATGGAAAGGAAGGGTTTCCCTATGTCAGGTCAGCCTGGTGGTTACTTCCAAGGAATAAGCCAGAGCCATGATTGGGGGTGGAAGGGAAAAGGCCATCAGTCATATCCGTAAATGTTCATTTCTCTCAAAAAAAAGAAGAAAGCATCCCAGCACTTTGGGAGGCTGAGGTGGGCAGATCACCTGAGGTCAAGAGTTCGAGACCACCCTGACCAACATGGCGAAACCCCATCTCTACTAAAAATACAGAAATTAGTCGGGCATGGTGGCAGGCACCTGTGGTCCAAGCAACTTGGGAGGCTGAAGCCAGAGATTTGCTTGAACCCAGGAGGCGGAGGTTGCAGCGAGCCAAGGCCACACCACTGCACTCCAGCCAGGGTGACAGATGGAGATTCCATCTCAAAAAAAAAAAAATTTTTTTTTTTAAAAGAAGAAAGCTCTGAAGCAAATCCAACCAGATGTTAACATGGGTTAAGTCTGAATGCTGATACATAGGTTTGTTTTGTGTTTTGCCTTCCGGTAATATTTCATAACTCAAAATAATTTATACCTGCTACATTCACTTTTATCTTCACTGCCTGTCTCCCCTACCAAACCCGAAGTTCCCCGGAGGCAAGGCCCACACTATGTCAAGTTCACCGTAGTATGCAGATCTGAGCAGTGTCTGAGGGTCAGTGAGTAGGGAGCTTACACGGATGACCTGAAAGTGCCACTTCCGGTCTACACATTACTAAGATTCCTCGATTTCCCTGTGGATCTGCTCAAGACCCAAGAATGACAGATTCAAGAATAATCGTGAGAGCCTTCAGCTCCCAGCTCAGGGCTCTGCAGGGCCTCTCTCTCCCTGAGTGAATACAGAAGGAGGGCATTGAAGTGGTCCCCTTCATAGTCAAAATGAGCAGATGAACTATAACCACAGCAGCTGCAACAATAGCCAACGTGGATTGGCACTAAGTGGCAAGTCTGCATTACCTCTTTTAATACTCACAAAAGCCCTAAGAGGTAGGTGACAGTAGGACAACACTGCAGCTCAGAGAGGGTGGCACCCTTCTAACTCACCCGAGGTGACACAGCCCCTCCAATATTTTTCAAGAGGGTAACTCAATAGATGAGCAGCTAATGAAGACATCTATCGTTAGAGACAGGGCCCCTTTACGTGGCCCATTTCTAGTTTCCTCTAAATGTGATTTTTACCTTGCAGGCATTTATGAGAGTTCTCTTAAGCACGCCCCCCAGGGTGGCTGGAGGTGGTTACAGCACCCCTGATTCTCCACGTTCCTCAGAAAATCACCCTGTGACTGTCACCATCACCTGGTGCAGCTAAGAAAACAGAGGCTATGTGGCCTGAACTGTGAGCCACTCCCCTGACCACTCCTCCGGAACTCTCCCAGGTTCCTGCCTTGAAGTCCTAACCCCCAGGACCTTAGATGGTGGTTGCATTTGCAGATAAGGTTTTACAGCGATAACTAGGTTAGAATAAAGTCACAACAGTGGGCCCTAATCCAATATGACTGGGGTCCTCCCGAAAGGAAATCTGGATAGACACGTACAGAGATAAGACCACGTGAAGACACAAGGAGAAGATGGCTGATATGGTCTGGATGACCGTCCCCTCCAGCTCTCAAAGAAATGTGACGCCTGTGCTGGAGGTGGAGCCTGGGGGTAGATGTTAGATCATGGAGGTGGATCCCTCATGAATGGTTTTAGTGCCATCCCCACAGTGATGAGTGAGTTCTCACTCCGTTAGTTCATGAAAGAGTTGGCTGTTTAAAAAGACCTGCACCTCTTCACTCTCTCTTGTTCCCTTCTCTCGCCATGTGACAGGCTGGCTCCCCTTGGTCCACCATGATTGGAAGCTTCCTGAGGCCTCACCAGAAGCAGATGCTGGCACTATGCTTTGTGTATACCCCGGAGAACTATGAGTCAAAATAAACCTCTTTTCTGTATAAATTACCCAGCTTCAGACAGTCCTTTCGGGCAACACAAATCTACTAATATAACAGCCATCTACTAGCCAAATAGAGAGGCCTGGAACAGATCCTTTCCTCAAAGCCTCAGAAGGAACAGACCCTGTCAACGCATTGATCTCACACTCCTGGCCTCCAGAACTGTGAATAATAAATATCACCAGAACAATCAGTTTCTGTTGTTTAAGTTCCTGGGGCAGCCTCTGTTGCTCCAAATACGGAGACATAGAGACAGGAAGGGACTCTTCTGGGGTCACACCAAAGGAAAACAGAATTGGGCCTCTACCATGGTTTTTTTCTCTTTGCAGAATAATAATTCTTAAACTATTGACGTCTGCTTACAGAGTTAACATTTACATGTAAATAAATACTTAAAATACTAACTTGGAGGAACTCAAAGCAGCCACGTACTGCCACTTTTAGGTTCTGCTTCCAGTTAAGACATAGAAGGAAAGACTCCAACTACCACTTTTCCAACAAAAAGCACCGGATCAACTAGAAAACCGTATTTTATTTTATCCACTGGGAGAGCTGAGGTCAAAGAAGTGCAGCGGAACCAAGTTTCAGAGGAATTGAGCCCTTCCTGAGTAAAGATACGGCCATAGCTATCCCTGGGGCACAGGTGGAATAAGGAGCTAATTTCCTCTAAGCTGTGGAAAAGAGGAAATAGCCACATTTTTAACCATGTAGGCTGGAATCATGGACTGCACCTGGATCCGAGATGTCTTCAATCTACTCCAGACTTTTACCAGGTGTGTGGTGGCAGGCAAGACGCCAGGACAGGGATGGAAACACAGTGCTGTGTGCAGTCACATGAGTAACGGCACCTACACTCCTTATGGGGAGAGACCTAAGCCTGCTATAAACCTTTGCAACCAGTGGCAAACCCAATCCAAGCCAGCTCACCTCAGATCCCAACTACACAGAACAGCTGACCTCTGCATCCTAGCTGCCTCTCTGCCCCCTAAGGGGAGCCAGCTGAGGACACGTGGCTGGCATGCAGAGAAGTGACGCCTGGGCAAGCATTACCTGACATCCAGCCTCCTGCTGTACTCGGCAGCCCCACAAACTCATGTCAGTGGTGTCTTCAGTGTTTAAACCAGTTTGATTTCTGTCATTTCCAACTGAATGATTCTTAACCCGTTTATGCCTGAGGTTGCAATTTTTTGTGTGTGAAAAATCAGACCTTGGCAATGACCTCAAGCGGTAGCATATAAATAACTCCCACAAGCTTAGCGTTCCAATAATGGAATACTAGGTATAATTGGTACAAAGCACAAGATCTGACCAAGTGCGTATTACAAAGTATATACACAAATTATACATGCAAATTCTTGCATAAATTAGCAATACACCGTTTCTAAAGAGTATGGTATCCACCAAATAATACTCATTGAAATTATCTTTATAATGCTGTAAATGTACCAGACAATACTAGAAAGTAATTTTTTAAAACAGTAACAGAACCTATAGAGTAGACATCAACACATCACAGAAACCACCGCTGGAGACAGTCACACTCCAAGTGAGCTCACCACTGCTCAACATGTAGTGGGATTCCTATTTTGCAAATGCTACGGGAAAATTACTCCTATTTTGGCATCCACTTTTACCATACACATGTGAAATACACCATGGTGGAGGAGAGGAAGATTCATATTGTTATTTTAGAGCATGAAAATGCTCACAGGAAGATTCTAAACTGAATCAGAATGGAGAAATTAAAATAAGCGTAGAAGGAAGACGAAAAGGTTTGAAGTCAAAACAACTATTTAAAAATCAAGGAACATTTCAAAATATCCAAGGCACCATTTCAGTTTGCCAAGTTCCAACCTGGAGTGGTATTTTATGGATCAGTTTATCAGGCCCCCAAAATAAGGAGCAATGTTGGAAACAGAATCAGCCTGTTCTCTCACCTGGAGCCCCACAGACCACTAGAAATGCAACCTCAGTAGTATCCAAGGGAAAGAAACAGTTGCCAGGTGGCCTTGGCTATGGCAGTCCTTCTAGCCCCCATCCCTGCTCAGACATAAAACCCTACTCAGCACAGCGGCTCAGCGAGGTTCACCTTTCAAGTGCACTGAGCGCTTCATGGGGCAAGTTTCTTAGCCCCCTCCTCACCTCCAAGAGCCAGCAAGGCTACCCCCAGGCCACGTCCAAGGCTATCATAACACAGGGTCAACAAGAGGGCACCGTGAAACCTAGGGCTGCCACGTTCAGCCAGAAAGAGCATGTTCCCATGGGAACTCTGGGATTAATCTAATCTTTCTAGGAATGATTAGAAAATGTCTAGGAAACTTCAAGAATGTACTTTACAGATGTGCCAGTCAATTAATTTTCCCGATTTCTAAACTCCTGTGTTTGAAAGCTTAATCCAAACTAGATAGGCCCTACTTGACTGCTCATTAGCTAAACCTATTAAAAGGCCCGTTGTCATTCTCAGGACAGCCAGAACATTTACCGAGTAGTTCACGCAATGCAAGCAGGACCAGAAGCAAAATATGTAACCCTCCTGAGTCTGTGTTCCTGATCGGTACAGAGCCCGAGTCTGCCACAACCTTAAATACGCACACTGCTCCTGCAGCAAAAAGCAAGCTGATACAAGGCTTGAGAACAGGGAAGGGGAGACTGTATTTTTAACCAAGTTGAGAAATTTCTCCCTACCCTCTTGGATGGCTGCTCTTGTTTTAACTTTTTCCATCACATTTACCCCACCCTGGTTTTGTTAACTTTATTTCCTCATTAAAGGCTAGACAGTCTATCAAAAGAACGCCTCAGAACTCATCAAAGGGACAAAAATGCAAACACAAGCACCATATATCATTTTGTCAGTGATCCTCAGTAACACGCCACTAAAGAGGATGGAAGCCGGTCATTACACAAACATCCCATTATCTCATCTACAAGCACTCTGAGTTCTGACCACTGACCAGCGTCTGATGAACGGTGGCGTGAGCAGAGGGAATGGCAAGAATAAGACACATCTGTCCTTTGTTTCACTGCCTGGCCCTGCTTGAAAGTGCTCACCTGGGAAAATCCACGCCCCCATGGCCCACAGGTGCTATTCCTCAGGCTTAACAGCCCTTAGTGATGTGGTTTTCAATACCAGCTGAACATCAAAACCACCTGCGAGCCTGTGCATTGCCAGATGTCCCCAGGACGTCTAATTAAAGCAGCTCTCGGTGGGTGAGACCGGGTGTGAGTAGTTGTTAAACCTCCCCCGAGGTGATGACAAAGTTCAGCCAGGGCTGAGGACCACTGCCGTAGAGAAATCCCTCGGCCTCTGAGCCAGTACATTCAGGTGAGCTGCAGAAATTGAAGATTTAGAATGACTAACAGTCACTAACTTTAAACTTTAAAAGGAGATAAAGCCTCCCCCATTAAAAAAAAAAAAAAAAAGGTCCACGAAGGCAGACCTGGTAGGGTCAGGGACTCAGGTTGAAAATAGCACACTGGGGGCCGGGCATGGTGGCTCATGCCTATAATCCCACGACTTTGGCAGGCCAGGGCAGAAGGATCACTTGAGCCCAGGAGTTCCAGACCAGCCTGGACAACATGGCGAAACCCCATCTCCACAAAAAACAAAAATTAGCTAGGTGTGGTGGTGCACACCTGTGGTCCCAGCTACTCAGGAGGCTGAGGTGGAAGGATCACTTAAGCCCAGCCGGTCAAGGCTGCAGTAAGCCATGATCACACCACTGTACTCCAGCCTGGGTGACAAACTGAAACCCTGTCTCCAAACACACACACACACACACACACACACACACACACACACACACACCCCATAATGACATCAAGCCCACAACCAACCGTCAGACTTACCAAGACCCTGCTTCCTATCAAAGGGAATTTTTTAGGTACTAGTCATTTTATGAGGTCTTCCTCACTTTTGTAAGGATGAAGAACAGGAAAACCCGAATGTCTCCATCTGGGACTGAAAGCTCTCCTGAAGTGAGCCCGATCCAGCACAATCACCTCTAATACCCACCCAGACAAGGCTAAAGAGAAAGGCAACCTACTTCCACCAAGTCCACACACAGCAGCCGAGCTGAACTGCAAGACGTGTTTACAAATAACAAGGTAATTCCAAAGCGCTCCCATAATCAACTTGTTTCCAATGTCACCAGAATACTAAACCAAGACACATGAATTTTCATGCAAGTTAAGTCTTTAAGCTTCAGAAGCACAACCCCCAGAGGTCAGCAGTGGGGTCCCACGGTCTCCCGGGAGGAAATGCCACGTGTGATCCAGTTTCACCTGGGGACATTTGCAGCCCCCTGAAATGTTCAACATGTGACAGATCATCCACATTAGGGTTGCTCAAAGAGAGACCCAGAGCATAAGAGCCCTAGGTTCTCCCCCGACACTGCGTACTAAAATCACTTTTAAAAACAATTAATGGCACCCAAAGCGTACCCCAGACTAAAAAAGATCAGGACTCTGGGGGACAGGCCCAGCATGCATGGCACTTTGAAAAGCAGCGGTCCTCACACTTTAGCACGCATCTAAATCTCCTGGAGGGCCGGTGAAACTACATGACTGGACCCTCCCCTAGGGCTTCCGATTCACAGGTCTGGCCTGAGAATGTGCATTTGTAACATGTTCCCAGATGATGCTGATGCTGCAGGCCCAGGGGCCAACAGTGGGAGAATCGCCGCTTCAGAGGCGCCCCAGGTGGCTTTAATTGGTACAGCCAGAACTCAGGAGTGCTGTATTATAAGAGTGAGCCCCTGGCCAGGGCACGAGGAGGAGGGAATTCTTATCCAAACTCGGCTACAAACCTGGCATTTGATCAATAAACCCTCAACATTTTTTGGACCTCAACATGCTCTTGATATATAAAATTGTCGTACTGCATGAAAGAGAACCTGGGTTCCTTGCCGAAATAAAACAATGACTTTTTCAAAGGACTGTTGACACTAAGCCACATAGAAAGAAAAGGAAGTGGTCTCAGGGCAATAAAACAGCTTTCGAAATAGAGGGAAAGGTAAGTTCTCGCTCACATGGCTTCAGTGCACTGGGAGATACACACAGGGTGCAGGCTGTGCGTGTGCTCTAAGCCAGTCATGCTGCTGCCCGGACTCACCTGTTAGAACCTTGCAGAGCTGCTCAGGTCTCTGGGCCTCGGCAGAAGGGCTGGGGGTCAAGGACCATTTGCGCCTGATCAGATGCTCCCGGCCGCTGAATGGAGCCTGGGAGTTGTTAAGGGGCTGGATTAGCACCTGCTCCTGCCCAAGCTGAATGAGGCCAACCTGCCCGGAAAAGAGAAGGAAACGCAATGTCGGTCATCCTCATTCACACACGCCCATGGTCCCCCGGGAGGGCAGGCAAGGCCACCTTGCTGGGATTTGGTTTCCCGTGTCTGGGATCTTTTCTTTGCTAATTGGTCCGATTTACCTGAGCCGAAGAGTGAGCTTCTGTGTGACTTAAAAACATAACACAGAGCAGGTGTGTTGGGGGCGGGGGACAGATACAGGTACAACAGCATCCATTTTCCACGCTGGCTTTCAGAGAAGATAAATTATTATCAAATCTTTTTAATTTTAAAATTTTTTAAATTACTTAAAAAACCATCCCCGCAGAAGTCCACCTGGGAGGCAACACTGAAACTGCTGGGAAGGACATTTACAACCCTAATAGAAAAATGTATCCATCCCTGGTTGTATTAGCAGTAACATTACTATTGCTTTGACAGCATCAAAACAATCTGCCCTCCTTCCCCAGGCACCTGCTGCGTATGTGGAGTCAAATGGTAAATATAGGAAATCGAACCCAGCCAGGGCCAGGGCAGGACGTGGTTTGCACACCGATCAACGCAGGCAGCATCCCCTTCTCCTGGGAACAATCCTGGACTGCCTGTGATAGCACAGATTCAGGAGATCTGGCAGATGAGTCTTACAGGGTCATGACATCCTTTCCTGTCTCCCTCTTCCTCCATCACGTTTTAAAAGTCATGACAGGCCAGGCGTGTTGGCTCACGCCTGTAATCCCAGTACTTTGGGAGGTCAAAGTGGGTAGATCACGAGGTCAGTAGTTCAAAACCAGCCGGGCCAAGATGGTGAAACCCCATCTCTACTAAAACTACAAAAAATTAGAAAGGTGCAGAGGCAGGTGCCTGAGGCAAGAGTATCGCTTGAACGCAGGCAGCAGAGGTTGCAGTGTACCGAGATCACGCCACTGTACTCCAGCGTGGGTGACAGAGCGACACTCCATCTCAAGAAAAAAAAAACCCATGACATACTAAACCATTGGTTCTCAAACCCTAGCGTGCACCAAAATCACCTAGAGGTCCTGACAGAGCCCAGGAATGTGCATTTCTAAGAAGTTCCCACATGACACAGGGACCACACTTGGAGAAGCACCACCCCCCACCACATGCCGCACTAACTCCTCGGGTCTCAAGTATAAAGCTCACTTAAGCCAAATGAGATAGCCCCCATCTACGTTCTGAAAGGATGCACCGGTACCAAGATTCCTGGAAAGTTAATCAGATCAACTAATAATTCAGATGGCCTACAACCCCGAGTCCCCAAGATACACGGTGAGGCCAGACTCACTGCTCCAAGCATATTTCAAGGTTTCCAGTTCATTAGAACTTTTGCCAAGAACAACTCAAAGATTTTACTGCCCAAATAAAACTGTCTCAAAGTGGCACCGCATGACCTGCAGTAGAGCACAGCTTTTCTCCCTCTCCTTTGAAGTGAAAACCTGAGTTTGTTCACTAGGAAACTTTGGGGAAACTGAAGAAACGGAAGAGGGTGGCCACAGTGGATGTGCAGAGCCCCATCACAGCTGTGCACACAGCAGCCTCAGTGCAGGCCACCTGAGAACTTCCGAAGTCAAGACAGAGTGGGTAGCGAATGGCACAGTGAGTGGGATGGAGCCCCACGTGGGAGGACCCCTCACTTCCTAGCGGATGAGCTTCCCCCTAATGAGGGCCTGGACTCATTTGGAAACACCCTGGCTGTGGGTCAAAGCTCCCCGGGGCCTAGCACTTTCAAAGCCAGTTATTACTGGTTCAGTCTAGTGTCGGCATTCACAAACTCTCACATAAAAAGCAGTTAGCTGTTCTAAAGTGATTCAAGTTTTTAAAGACAGGGCGATCTCACCTTGGTGAGAAATCCTACACATACACACTCGTGTATACATGCAAAGCCTCCCTAGTGCCTTAGGGGAGGTTTTTCTTTGCAGTTTTTCAGGGGCCCCATGTGCTGGTTTCCATAAACTTCAGGAAGAAAACAGCAATGCTGGGGAAAGATGGATAATTAGACTAGTGGGCACTCAACCTGGCAGCCACTTGCCCTCTCGGCCCCGATCTCAAGCAGGGATGTGGCCAGGACTAGCCCCAGGAGGGAGGGGCTGTACAGGGCCCTCACCCTGGAAACCAGCATGAGGAAGGACCCTGCCTCCTCCTCCTCCCTGTCTCACTGTACCCAGACTCCCTCAAGCGTCTATAACACTGCCATTGTCAACACGTCACCAATGGTCAAATGTCCTGTTGAGATGAACCACCTGTGCATTGCATACAATCTCACCCCAAAATACCCACCAGCCCTCTTCCTCTCTCCCTGACATCCTCTCTTCCCTGAATGAAGCCCCTTCCCTGCAGCCGCCTACAAGCTGACATTCCAGCCCACTACCCCATGTGAAACATTTTCACCACCTAACAGTTTGGTCCATAGAGGAAAGATCAGAATTATTCCTTCTGCTTTTGCCAATGTCTGCCACGTAACAGTTACTCAAAAAGAAAACAGAAACGCGACCGAAAACGCAGTTACCTGCATGGACTGCCGGCAGCCTCCTTGCTCAGGGCTTCTCACTTCTGGCAACATATCGGTATTATTTAGGGAGCTTTGAAAACTCCTGATGCCTCAGCCCCTGCTCCAGGCCAAGTGAATCAGAATCCCTGGGGTGAGGCCAGGCACCGATGTTTTCTCAAAGGTGACCAGGAAACTTCAGTGTGTGGCCAGGGCACCATTCTAGCTTTGAACCGGGCTGGAGACACTGGACACCTACTGCCCAGACTCCGTGTCTACAGCTCCTCGGTCTTGGACCCGGGCCTTCCTCTGCCTATGGAGACATGCCCACTGACGCGGCTTCTAGCCCACCACTGCCCCGGAGAGCCGAGCAGGGCTTCCTGGGTCTGTGTGACTCCTGCAGTCCCCACCTATGCGGAGAAGGGAGAAGCAGGGAAAGGCTTGCCCAAGGCCTCTTCTGTTCCACTGATGGGGAAGACATACCAGCACTGAGCCCGGGCCTGAGATACAGGAGGCTTATACCATCCTCCCAAGAGACAGTCTGGAAACAAATGCCTGTGGCAGACACGATCAGCAGCCCTGAGGCCCCTTGGTTTTAAGGGCTACAATAAAGCCCCCAGTGAAAGGGTGCTCTTCAAAGAGAAATCTGAAGTTCTGCAGGATTTGGTTTGCTATACTCAAGTGTGGGTCAAACAAATGGATCAGGTGATAACCTGATATTTCAGCAGTGTGAGTGGGTACCTTTACACTCTCTTTGTTGTGGGTACTTGCTTTGAAGGGTCCTGTTAAGAGAGTTATAAATCAGGTACTGTTTGCTGCACACCACACCCCCAACAAAAAGGACTAGCTCTCACTGCAGCGTGGAAAGCGTGTGAAAGGTTTTTAATCACCTAACGTTAGAAAATGCGGTTAACAGAGAAACTCTGTCGAATATGCTCCAAAGCGGGCCTCTGCCAGAGGGGGCAAAGTCACATGATTCCACAAAGCCCTAAACGGAATTCCCTTTCTTCAGGAGTCTGCAGTTCCTCAGTTAATGGCAGTGGCTCTTGGGTCTCCTTCTCTAGGTGAAAATGGGTTGAGAGGATGGGGCCAAGGGGACAGTGAGTTTGCTTTCTGTAAGGACCAACCTGCTTCCAAGAAAAGCCACCCAATGACTGCAGCTCCTCCTGCCTGCCTCTGACTCTCCACTATGACTGCAGCTCCTCCTGCCTGCCTCTGACTCTCTACTATGACTGCAGCTCCTCCTGCCTGCCTCTG
>CM052653.1:139591768-139657418 GCA_028533165.1 Leontopithecus rosalia
CTATGACTGCAGCTCCTCCTGCCTGCCTCTGACTCTGCATGGGCCTGCACCTCTTCCCGTGGAAGGAGACTCCCACGCGACACAGGTATGCAGGGCTTCCCAACCTGCACCCCTTCTGAGGAACCACCCAGAGGTTCCCTTCTGCAGTCTTGCCATCGCCTCTGTGAACGTGGAATCCCTGAGCACAGACGCCTGCTCTTCCCAAAGCCGGCCTCCCATCAGTAGTGAGCAGTCCCTCACTTCAGCATCACCCCTTTCAGATCACTAGACAGTGTCGGCCAGTCAAAAAGGACTGCCAGTCTGCCCTTCAGAGTTCCTCTTGTGTGCTCTCTTCCTTCCTTTCTGTCCCAGGCTTACCCCTGTCGGAGTCTTGAGCCTGGTTAGTTCCCTGCTCTAAGTGCTCCCCTAAGCCCTCCCCATCTGCTATCCCCAGGGTTCCTCAGCTACCCATCTTCCACTGCCTCTCAGCCAGTGACCCTCAGAGTGCCCTCCCAAAACAGCAGCATCAGCATCCCCTGGGGAACTTGTGAGAAATGCAAGCTCCCAGCCTACCCCAGACCTCCTACATCAAAAACTCTGGGGTAGGGCCCAGCAATCAGTTTAATGGGCCCTCCAGGAGACTCTAATGCTCAGGGTTGAAAACCAGGCTCAAGTCCAAATGCCTTCAGTGGGCACCCAGAGCCCTGCACCATGTAATTCACATGCCTGCCAGTTCAGTTCCTTTACCCCCCCACCAACCCACTCATGGGTCCCTTATCTCAGGACAATGGGGCCTCCATGCCTTTTCTGTCACTCCTCCCTTCTGGCATCTGAAGCCTATCCTCCCTCCCCAAAGCCCAGCCCCGTTCCAGGCTCCAGGGCACCTTCCTCCAGGAGGCTGGGGCTGTCTTCCCAGATAGGGCCTGCATTGTCTTTCTCTCTGAGCCTTGTAGGGCGCCTACCAGAGCACCCTACAGGTGTGTGATAATGATCTGCTCATTCAGGGAAGAAGATGACTGATCGGCTGACGGATAACTGGAAAGGTCTGTGAACAGCCTGCAGGGGCAGGAGGAGGAGCCTCTTTTTAATGCCTTAATGTGCCAGGCTCTCACTAAGGATTTCACAGCATATCTCCTCCCATTCTCCCAACAGTCTTGTAAGCCCACGTTATTTACCCTGCATGGCTGTAGGCAGAGAGGTTCAAAGGAGTTAAGTGGCTGTCTCAAGATACAGCCCCAAACGGCCATATGGTTTCATTTCCTAAGGAGCAAGCCTATGACTATGTATCCAGGGACGTGTCCACAGAAGCATGTCCAGGGAAAAGTTAACCAGCGACTCCACATGGTCCCCTCAGATGTACTGGCTGCAAACCACGTCTTCCCCCTCACACACACACACACACCCAGGATCAGGCCGCCGAAGTACTTCAGAGTTCAGGAAATAAGCTCCAAGAATTCAATCAGTCAAAGGCAACTGCTTCAGTTCGCTGTCGCATCCTGTACTTCTTTTTCATGCTTAATGTTGTCAATTAAACAGAAGTTCAAAGTGGGGACATCTAGTGTGTGTCCTAGACGATGCTCGTGGGCAGCCTGATGCGGCAGCAGTCAGTGCCTGGCACCCTAAGAGGAGTCAGCCCAGTCCTGGAGAGCTGCAGCTAGAGGAAGCCCTGGGCAATCAGGAGGAACCCAAGCATATGCAGGGCTGAGAGGACAGAGGGGAAGGAACACAAGCCATTGTGAGGCCACGGGAATGTCATTCCAGAGGTGGCAGCCAGGGGCCTCAGAACTTTCTGAGCTCTTCCCTGCAATACTTCTGAGCCTCCAAACTTCAGGAAACGGTCTTTGTCCTTCTTTTTTTCCCTGCCAAAATGCCACTTAGCATCCATTCCATCGTTTCTTTCTACAAACTTCTAAATATGTGCTTTGTATTCTCCAAATACATTTATGCTGCACAGGACCAATTAACAACACCAAGCCATCACTCAGGACTACTACACCTTCCTCAGATCCGTCTCAATATAATGATGTATTATAATGCAGTCCCTTCCAAAGGGCCTCCACGCCACATAATCTTTGCCAAGACCAATTCCTACTCAGCTGTTCTCCATCGGATGAGGTTGCCTTACAAAGCTGGGCGATTTTGTAAATCAATCAATCAATCAAAGAGGGCTTGATAACTCTTTTCTGAAGAGAGAGGTGGTGATATCCCAAACCTGCTTCTTTGTCACAGGAATCAGGCAAACACAGGCTGCCCTCTTAAAAACAGGGTCCGCAACGCTTCTAACCTAAGCTGCCTACTGGCTGGCTAAGCTCAGCCCCATCTATTCTTATCTGGACTATACTAGTTCCCCTATAAAATAGAGGTGAGCATTCTCTAAAAGTCTCAAGTGGACTGGGAGGAACAGCTGTACAGAACTATGAATGTCCCATGCGCCACAAATGACACATGGACATAAGGTCTGCCATCGGGCGGACCAGCCAGAGTGAGGGGTGGGCTGGGCCACCAGGTTGACCTCTCACTTGCTGTAGGATTCCAAATAAGAGTCCTACAGCATGTGGCTGTGACAACAGAGAAACTACCATAGGAGGATCCCCGACCTTCTCACAGTCCTTCCAGGTAGGCTGGAAAGTTATGACTTAGTGATCTGTAGCCCAGAGCACCTTGGCAGTCTGTCTGGTCCCACCATCTCACACTGTGCTCCTGGCAGGCCACAGCCTTGGCCAAGAAGGGGTGGACACATTCCAGTGGGTGGCCTTCCCAAGCTTGGTGAGTAGCATCCAAAGAAGGATGGCCACTGCTCTGCAGACCACACCCAACAGCAGGGGCCTCCAGCCCTCCCCTCCTCTCATTCATTCTTCCTAAAACAAGTCCACTCACTTTGAACAAAGCACACAGATTCTTTTCAGAGCCTGAGGCTCATGCTGCCCTTGAAATGCCCGCTCTGCTCTCCTGTCTACCTACGAAGTTCAGCCTGATTCCAATTCCACTAGCCTTCCATGATCTGGCCCTGATCAGAGACAGCTGAACCAAACTTACAGAAATTCATTAGGAGTGGAAAGGCCTTCCTCATATGCCTAAAGTTCATTGCTTTGAAATGATACACTCACAGAAACACTTCCAAAAAACCTACGCTCTGTCTAAAGACTCTTGGAAATGTAAATACAATGAAGAGGCATAAACAGAAGACAATTCATACTTAAGTCTATGGTCTTTGAAGATCCAAAAAGCACAGCTGGCCCAGATAAGACCATGAAGGGAATGCCACAGGCCCATGCCTCTGCCTGCTGTCAAAAGGAGAAGGAGCAAAAATGGAACAGGTGTTTTACTCTCCATGGCCCCTAAACAGCTAAGGAATGATCTATTCTAATAATGCATCTCCTTTAAACAGATAGCAAACATCTCTGGAGACCAACAGCACAGATTCCATGCAACATGGAACCGAGCCAGTGTGCCCCCAGCACAGGCCCTCCACACACTCTGCTGAGGCCTTTTGGAAATGTTAGATAGAGCGGGACTTACCAGCAATTGACATGATATTCAACAACCGAAATGAAGTTTTGTTGAAGGCAGCCACAGCCCTTTGCTTGTAAGCCGTCCGCAGCTGCAGCTGCTTTCACACTAGAAGGGCAGCTTTGAGCCGCTGCGACAAAGGCTGTGTGGCCCACAAAGCCTCAAGTATTATCTGGTCCTTAAGAGAAGAAGTTTGCCGACTCTTGCTGCTCGTTTTTGGATACAAGGACACTTTGAAACGCCCCCCATCCATGGCCACCAAAGATCATTTACTTCGACATCACTCCTTCCCACACCTTGTAGCCGAGACTGTCGTAGACAATACACACACACCCCTCTACAGCTCCATTTCACAGAGCTTCACCACGGCCAAGAGACACACAGCATCCCCAGCCGCCTGAACTGAGAACCCGTCAAAGCTAGTCTGTGATGCAAACGTGGTTAGCCCAAATTCCTGCTGCTTTCTTTTCTTTACGCTTTCAGGACCACCTTGCAACCAAGGGGTCCACCTCCAAGTCACCCCATTGTCTCTTTCCTGCCTTCAACACATACTGAGGGGGAAGTGTCCAACTTCCAGCTCACACGAACGGGATGAATACGGCGGACTAAACAGGAATTCCAATTAAAGCAGGAATTTAAAAGCCGAAATCTTAGAGGTACACCAGCCACTGGCACACACTGAACTCAGCCTGTTGGCCGGGTTCCTTTATGTAAAGCACAGCACCCTCACATGGTGCTGAAGGGAAGGACAGTCTTGCTGAGAAGCTGGCTGAGATGCCATCTATGAGAAGGCCCGGCCCTCACTCTGCGAGGATTTTAAATCAATGTTATCCAGATTTTCACCCTCGGCTCCTTCACAGATAGCTCCTTGCTGGAAACTTTACACCAACAAGTATAAACTCTGACCTCTACAGAAACTCACTAAACCGCAGCAAATGGGATTCAGATGTTTCCATGTACAGTACAGTGATGTGACCTAGACTTTAAACACTTTGGCAAAAACAGGAAAAATGATGTGGGCCTTCCAGTCCCTCCCAGAACATGATACAGCCTTGACCCAAGCCCTACAGTGATCTGAGCCTTTCTCACTCCCACTCCAGCCGCCCAGCCCGGGGTCAACATTCCCTCCTACCAGGCCCCCTCCAAGATCTATATATCACTTTCCTTGTTTCACCAAAGCTGCCTATTTTTCCCAGCTGAGCAAAACCAGATCATATCCTAATCAGAACTCAGAACGTTCCTGAAAGGAAAGTCAGGCTGATCTAAGGAAACCACCCAGAGTTACCCGCAGCACTGGGAAGAAAGGAGAGGTCTTACATAAGACTTTGCACCCCCAGGCCTTCTGGCTTCCTGGATTCTCAGGGTCTTGCCGCAGACCCTGTGGGTAAAGGCTGAGGAATTCTAGCTAGTGGCACAAGAATAGGTGGAGGGAGCAGTTTCCTGTGCCCGGGAAGGACAGACACAAACTAATATCAGAAACTGCCTCTCCAGAGGCCAGTCATGACAGAAGACAGAGGAAAAAACCCCTCCATTTCATGCTCTGGGTCCATACCACGCTTTGCTGGGGGCAGCCCATCTGCCGACCACGTGTGCTGCTTTCGGGGCATGGAGGTGAGTGCGTATGGACACCAGTGTAGCCACATGATTGAGTGTGTGCACAGGCACACAAGAACTCGCTTGCCCCCAGGAGCACCTGTCACAGGTGCCTCAAATGCCACAGAGCAGGGACTTGGGGACACGGAGAAGTTACTGCCACAACAAGGGAGCTTCTGGGGGCAGGAATAGGGCTTATCACCAATGTAAGCATCCGTCAGGCCTGGCTGGGGGTGAGCACCAGATAAATGCCTTCTAATAGTGTAAGGAAACAAGGACAAAAGCCCTTCCTCTCCTGTTTCTTATGTTTCAGTAAGAGCGGGGTAAACCGTGGCCTGTGTGGGCACTTCTCCCAACTTCCTATTCCAGGTACAGAAAGAACACTCAAACGGGAGGGAGGTGACTGCGCACTCCCCCACCTCCACGTCCAGGAACAGAACATCTATACGCACGTAGGTACTCCTGTGGCATACACGCTTACACAGCGGTGCAGAGGCCGTGTTCTCCCCGAACTGGGGCCAAGGCGCCTCTGTTGAGGGCCCTGACAGTTTCATCCCTACTAGATCCACGCTCCCTTGTGAGGGCGGCGTAGACCCCACGCAGCCCCAGCTTCACGCGGGTTCCACGCGCTACAGAGGCGCTGGACTCGGAGACTGCCCCTTCCACTCCCTTTGCCTATAGAGGGTCCTGAAGGTAGGGGTGGGGGGTGGGGAGAGGTGGAAAGGCAGGGGCTTCTCTCCGGTTCCCCTGAAGGCTGGACTTCCCGCAGAGGCGCCCCACCCCCACCCTCCACGGCGACGACCCTGCGCCGGGACAGACCCGACGGGCCGACGCGGAGGCGGCGCGGGCAGTACCAGGCCGCCGGCGACGCCGCAGGCGCTGAGCGAGACGAGGGAGCCAGGGTGGCCGAGCACACTGCCCGAGTAGAAGCACAGCTCCGCGGGGCGGCCACGGCGCCCGGCCGCGCCCGCCTCCTCCACCTCGAAGCCTCGGGACAGGAAGCGCAGGTCGCGGCGCAGCTGCAGGTACAGGTCGCGCCCGAAAGCCGGCAGGTGCAGCAGCAGGGCGCGCTCTCCGGGCCGGGAGCGCGGGGCGGCGGGGACCGTGCGGGGGCGCCGCCGCCGTCGGGGCCCTGGGGCTGCGGGCAGCGGCGGCAGGTGCACGTCGTCGGGGCGCACCCGCCGCGGGAGAACCACCTCCACGTCGGCCGCCGCGTCGCCGACAGCTGCGGGGAGAGAGGAGACGCGTCAGCGCCGCGGGGCCCGCCCTCCCGCCGGCCCTCCCGCCGCGCCAGCGCCGGGACAGCACGACCCGGAGCGGGCGCTGCCTTCCCTTCCCTCGCCCGGTACCTCCGCGCAGGCCCCCGCCACCCGGGGAGGGTCCCCCGCGCAGCAGCCCGAGCACCTCCCGGGACGGCGCCGCGCCTCGGCCAGCGGAGACCCGGCGGCGACGGCGCGCCTACCACGGAACCACCCGAGTCCGGTCCTGCGGCCGTGGCCCGCGCCTCCTCCGCCCGGGCGCCGTCAGCGGTCCCGCAGCCGCCCGGGGGCCGCCAGGACGCCGCGAGAGCGCAGAGGGGAGGCAGCCGCGGGAGGGGCGCTACCTGTACTCGGGTCCAGTCCGCAAACCAGCAGCAGCAGCACCGGCAGGACGAGCGGAGGCAGCAGGGCGCCGTCACACATGGTACCCGGGACCGGCAGCCCCCCGGGCCGTGTCGGCGGAGTAGCAGCGCGCGAGGCGGCGGCGCCAGCCGGAGTGAAACCCTCTAGCCTTTGGAAAAAGTAATTAGCGCTGCGGACAAACCCAACGTGGTAAACCTCAAGCCCCGCCTTTCCCTCGGAATGCGGGAGGTGATTGGGCCCTCGCTCTCCCCCGCCCCGCCTCCTCCTTCCCTATTGGTCAGAATGGGTGGAAACCGCAGTGCGTAGTTAGGTTGTAAGCACTTTCTTACACGTGGTTTCTGGTCAGTGGCGGGGACGCGGCACCAGGTGGCGCGCGGGAGCCGACCGCAGCCCTGGGACCCTGGAAGAGCTGGAGGCCGCGACGCTGGTCTTCAGAGCGTGTACTCATTTTGAAAATCCTCTCTTAGCCTGCTGCCCAGTTTCCCGGGAAGACAGGCCGGAAATCGCCCCGGCCAAGCGGTTTCATCCCAAAATACATATACTGTTTACTTCTAAGGTCAGGTTTTAGTTGTTTGTGGCTGGAAAGACTCCCAGTCCACTTTCCTGCACACCTGAGCTTGCACCTGATGGCTATATCCGCGGCGTTTATCCAAACCCCTCACACCTGCTGTCGTCTTCAATCCCACGGGAGCCAGTGCAACAGGCATGCTCACACCCTCTTACAGATTGAAAAACTGAGGAAGAGAGAGCTTAAGGAAAAAACGCGTAAGGTATCCAGAGAGTTCCTCTTGCAGCGAAGGCTAGAATTTGTGGTCCTGAGTTCTGACTTCGTGCTTCTCACTAACAGCAGCATTCCCCCGCCCCGAGGGAGGCAGGACTCAGTGTTAGGGTTAGGAAAACAGGGCACACAGTCCCAAAGCCTGGACTTGAATGTGAGTCTTCCAGAAACAAAATGAGTTGATCCTTTCCTGCCAGAACATAACAGATCTGCAGGGAAAGTGACTCCTTTAGCTTGCTGAGTAGCATCTTGTAGAAAACAAATGAAACAATTAGCTGAAGTGTAACCATAACTGATCTCAGGTTTCCCCTCCCTTCCCTGTCCTGCTCTTTTCCGTTTTCTCAAAGCAGAAACAGTTCCCCACTGGATGCTGATTGAAGCCTCAGAATCTAAATTAATCCCAGGATTACATATCATCTGAAGATATGTAGACATAGAACACTGTCCAGCTTCCCCGAAATATAATGAACCCCAAGGGCAAACGGTGGCCCTCCACAGAGGCTTGCTACTCACTGCTTGGCACCTGCAATTCTGGGGCATCTGCACAGCTCCTGCTCTTGGGGCAAGCCTGGGGATTTGTTTCTCCCCCTTGCCCTTGTCCAGGCCAACAGCTTCAGACAACTGACAGCTCAGCAGCATTTTCTGGCAGCACAAGAAATGCTGGTGATTGCGGTGATGGATATTCCATTTACCCTGATGAGATTATTATGCATTGTATGGCCGTATCAAAAATTTTCATGTACATAAATTTCCTAAACATATACACCTGTACCTACTATCTACTCAAAAAATATTACTTTAATTTTTAAAAAGATATCACAGTAAGCTTCTTAGTGAATCTTTTTGTCAAAAAGAGCTATCTCCAAGGCCTGCCACTGAAAACCATGGAATCTGGGCAACACCACCTCACAAGGACAAGTCAGCATGAAGTAGTCATCACCACCTATCAGATGATGCTCAAATGTTAAAAGTAATCCATAGGGACATGAAAAATAAAACAGCAAGATACTATTTTATTTCCCAACTAACCAAAATTAAAGAGCTTAGAAAAATCAAGAATGAGGACACTCTCCTGCCTGTGAGTGGGAGTATAAATTGGTATGGCCACTTTGAGGAACAACTGGGCAAATTGTAAAACTAAAGATTTCGTTTTAGTAAAACTGAAAAGAAGCACATTCTACAAGTCTGTAATTCCACGCTGGTTAATTACTCCAGAGAAACTCTGGCACATGTACAAGAATGTTTGTTCACCAGGGCAACTTATTAAGAGCAAAAAATTGCAAAAAGCTGAATGTTCATCATTACATAAATTGAACACCATTAATTAAAAGAAATACAAAAATCTCATAGATGTAACAACATGGACAGATCTCCAAGATCAGTCACCAAATTTTTTAAAAAATCAGATTGAAGAATGATGCACATAAAAGGATAATATGTATATAAACACACACACGACATAATCTGTATGGATTCAGATAAATTACATAAAATCAAAGAGAAAAGTCTGGAAAAATACACACCAAATTTTGTTAAGGTTTATTGTTCTTTTTATATGAAATTGCATGTTGAGGAAAGATACTACTAAAGGAAAATAAAAACCTGGGACCCCAGCTGAGCACGGTGCCTCACACCTGTAATCCCAGCATTTTGGGATCTGCCGAAGCAGGCAGATCACAAGGTCAAGAGTTCAAGACCAGCCTGGCCAACATGGTGAAACCCTGTCTCTACTAAAAATACAAAAATTAGCCCGGTATGGTGGCACATGCCTGTAATCCCATCTACTCAGGAGACTGAGGCAGGAGAATCACTTGAACCCAGAAGGTGAAGGTTGCAATGAGCCGAGATCATACCACTGCACTCCAGCCTGGACAACAAGAGCGAAACTCTGTCCCAAAAAAAACAAAACAAACGAAAAAAAATCCTGGGACCCCAATTCACCCTGCCAAAAGAAAAAAATTAAACTGAAAGCTGAGTCATGCAGTAAGCTGCCTTTCCTTTAGTTCCTAAGCACATAGCTACAGATAAAAAGGTTAAATATCTCCACACGTAGCTGGGAGAGTAAGAGGGAGAAGGAAGAACTGAGAAGTGATGAAGGCAAGATGGTGTTCAGTGACTACGTGCTGCTCCTGTGCCTGGATTGGATTTCAGCACCAGGGGCCTGTGCCTACTGCTGCACTATTAAAGACACTGTCACAGTTGTCATGGTTGACTCGATCTACCAAAGCCGTGCCCCCTTGTCCTGGGCCCAGTTTTCATTGCCACACCAGCAACTTCCAGCACCTGTTGCATGGAATCCTTACCTCTGCCCCCTGCCATCTGATCTCCTGCCAGGGCCTCTTTTGGCAGAAGCTAGCAGGAAGTCTAGGAAAATGTAAGGCAGTCAGAGAATGAAGGTTGCAGACTTTGAGCTTCAGTAAAAGGCAGAACCTGGAAGTGGGAAAGTGGGGCTGGGAGACAGAGCCACTAAAGGTCTTAATCTGGCCACTTAATCTGAATTCCCTTTGCCCTTCATCCTTGTGTTCACTAGTCATAGTAAAAGTTTAAGCGTCCATGCCTTCAACTTTCTCTTTCATAGCATTTCCTCCACAATACTATGCACTGCCTTCCTCTACCCAAGTCCCGACCCTCCTCCGAGATGTCTGTAACCACCTGCAGGGGTCTGTCCTGCAAACCCCAACTCCACAATGGATAAATAAAATACACTCACACATACAGTAAAGTGCACACGTGGGTTAGGGAGGTCGTCAGCTGCTCTCAGAGGGCGATTGCAGCTAACTGACCCCTCACTAGCTGTTCTTCCTCACATGTATTCATTATAGAATTAATGACAGAGGTTCTAAGTTAACATGCTTGTGGATAACTAACATGGTTAAAAGAGTGGTTTTATGAATGATAAAAGGTTTTGGTTCCCAGGCCCAGAACAAACACCATTAACAGGTAATCCCCCTTTGACCTCCCCCTGAGAGGACCGTCCAACACAAAGTTTACATCAGTAAACAAGTAAAGTACAGACAAAGGGATGTGGGTAAACAGACTTAACTGCGGAAGCTTCTATTTTCCCAAATCTTCACCCTATGGCCTAATGCTCTAAGGTAAGAACAGGCTGCCTTCATCCTGTCCAAAAGGTTTGAGGCTATAATCTTACAACTCTCCCTAGTATTTCCCTTAATATTTTGCCAACCACACTGAGTGAATCCCAACACTCCTCAGTCTTGAGACCGGCCCACTGCACCCCTAGGAGCTGCTGCCCCATAGCCTAGATCTTCTGCCTCTTCTCTGAGCATTTTGTGCTTATGAAAGGAATTCCTTTGAAAATATAAGGTGGCAACCAACTTCTACATTTCTCAGCCTCTTTTTTCCCCTAACGATGGTCACTTGTCACAGTTCTGGCCACTGCAATAGAAGAAGCTACTAGCTAGAGGTCCAGGAGAGTTCATTTGAGGAGCTTCCTTCTGCTGCTGTACACCTCCTTTTCACCGCGTCTCTTCCTCTTTGCTCATTGCTAGAATTTGCTTGTGATTGCTGGAATTCCAGCAGCCATCTGGTAAGCATGAGGAAGAAAGAGTGCCATACCCCTAGGAAGCAAAAAGATCAATGAACTCTGGGTTGCTGACGACATCTTGGAGTCACCATGCCAGACCTGAGCTGTCTGCTTCTGCACTTTTTTGCTGTCAGAAGAAATTATACTTTTGTCTCATTTGAGCTGTTGCTATTTGGGTTGTCTGTTACAGGCAGCCAAACTTGACCCCTAACACATACACATATAGACTACTCCCATCCCCCACCGTGGGGTCTGGGCTCCTCGATTTCCTCCTTCAGTGACCTTCTGCGCTATGCCACCCCAACTGTCCACTCTCAAAGTCACACCCTAGACCTTGTCATCACCCCTAGCTGTTCCACCTTCCAAAACTTGAACATCCGCCTCTGAGCACGGCTTCCTGTCCTCCCAGCACGCTTGTCCAAACGCTCCTACCTCAGAAGGGCTCCCAGACTCCCAACCCACCAGCCTCTCTTCACTCGCCCCCCATCCAGCTTACATTCCAGCCTCCATCACTCTGAAAACACTCTTGCCACTATGCTCAGCACCCTCCCCTGTGCCTTTTCATGCAGTTGTCAGGCAGAACTACGGGCCTAGGTAAACTCAACTCTCTACTCTCACCGAGCATGTGGTTGTGCTCCGACCACCACTGGACCCAAGCATGCAACAGGAAAATCTGCAACCACCTTCTTCATCTGAGCCGTCGCCATGCCCACCATGGCCACTAAGCTCCTCCGCTCAACTCCCCTTTCTCTCAATGCAGTGATGATCTCACATTCCTCTTCTCATCCCTTTCTTTTGGGAGTGGACATGTACCCACTTTATGAAGACATCCCCTAGCCCAGCCCCTGTGCCATGGTTTGAATGTTTATGTCCTTCCAGAGTTCGTGGTGAAACTTCCCTCTTTGTGGTGGTATTAACGGGTGGGCCTTTGGGGTTAAGGGCCAAAGTCATGAGGGCTCCCCCTTCATGAATGGAATTAATGCCCTTATTAAAGAGGCTCAAGAGAGCTTCCTGGCCCTCTTTCCCTGCATTTCTTCTGCCATATGAGAACACAGCATTTGTCCTCTTCAGAGGCTGCAGCGGCAAGATGCCATCTTGGAAACAGAGACCTTACCAGACACTGAATCTGTCAGCACCTTGGCCTTGGACTTCCCAGCCACCAGAACTGTGAGAAATAAATTATTTCTAAATTACCAAGCCTAAGGTATTTTGTCACAGCAGCAGGGATGGACTAAGGCACTCTTCTCCCAGCTCCAGACCATGCAGCTGTTCAGCCGACCACTTCAAAGAGCAAGACCATGGGATGAGATGCAGTTTCAAAGATAGATGAGAATGGTTCAGGTCTGCTTTTGTTTTTGTTTGACCTTGAATTAGGAAATCATCCCGTGTATGATGGAAGGATCATGAGACACTGCTATGATTTGGGTCCACGTTGTACTTGTTTGGTTAACCCTATTTGGATAAACTGTTGTGGTCTGGGTGTAGTCGCATGCAGCCAAGCTCATATGTGATCGGATGTCCTCACACTATTCGCCAGAGTACTACTTCTGCCGAAGGTCCTGCTGAGGATTGGCCAGCTGAAGGCCAGGGTTAAATCCAACTCCAGCACTCGAGGAACAGCTACTCGCTGATGCTGAACGAGGCCAAAGCCATATACTGTGAACAAACACAGAACAGCGCAAGGCTGGAATGTGCTTCCGCAAATTGTGAAACCCCACAGCTGCCTGTGCTGCAGTTGACGGTGACCTGTCAGCAAAGAAAACATTTTCTTTTTGGAAAAGAGTTTTAGATCAGCTTCAATGCTTGGACAAAAGAAGTTAGCCCTGCAAGGCCCATGTCACTGAGCATAGCTACGATGTATTGGAAGCAGGCATTGCTGATGCCCACCACAGCCCTAAAAATTGCACCTCAGTGCCCATGCAGTATATAAGCTTAGGCAATTCAACTTCATGGTGAACTTTTCGAGATAAATTAGTTGAGAAATATGGAAAAAGCGTTTGCCAAAGTAATACTTTGGCTTTTCAAAGAGTTGATCTTGAACCAATCTTTTGACCAGTGGTTGAATAGTGAGACCAGTTCTTGCGGATGACACACCTATAATCTGACAACGGAACCACACCATCCCCAGAAAAGAGCCCCATTATCCTGTGTTCTGGAAGAGATCCTATACATCCAGCATAGCCCACCGTGGTCCTGAATAAAATGCACGTTATAAATTAGGATGTGGGGCGGGGGATGGAGAGAGTCCAGGACACGTCCCTATGTCATGCTCATCACAGATATGATCTGATTTACAGAAAACTATATCTTCAAAGTAGCGTTACAGTGAAGGTTCTGGATGAACAAAAGTGGCCAGGGGTGTACATTTAACTAAATAGCTGATTCACAGAAATGTCTGTCCTCAGTCATAGGCCAAGGGAGAAGCAATGGTAACTGCATTCATTTATGAACTCGTTAGTTCCTTCAGCCCTTTTTCATTGCCTACATTCTGAGATGCCAGATGAGGAGGCCGCAGGAACGAAATTGTCCTCGTTTTTCCACAGTTCTCGCTGGAGTTCTGTTATGAACTAGACACTGTTCCTGGTGCTGGGGGTTTAGAAATGAAAAAGTAACTTCTCTCTGTTCTATCTAGTGGGGTGAGGCAAATAAAAAATAATTTTGTGGAAACGTAAAATGGTACAGTTGCTGTGGAAAACAGGGTGGCTATTCCTCCAAAAATTAAACACAGATTTACCCTATGATCCAGAAAATGCATTTCTGGATATATACCCAAAAGTACTGAAAGCGGGAACTCAAACCGGCATTTGCATACTCATTCACAGCACCATTATTCACAATAGCCAAGGAGTGAAAGCAAGCCAGGAGTCTATCAACAGAGGAGTGGATAAGAAAAATGTGATTTAGCCAGGCGCGGTGGCTCAAGCCTGTAATCCCAGCACTTTGGGAGGCTCAGGTGGGTGGATCATGAGGTCAAGAGATCGAGACCATCCTGGTCAACATGGTGAAACCCCGTCTCTACTAAAAATACAAAAAATTAGCTGGGCACGGTTGTGTGTGCCTGTAGTCCCAGCTACTCAGGAGGCTGAGGCAGGAGAATTGCCTGAACCCAGGAGGCGGCGGTTGCGGTGAGCCGAGATCGCGCCATTGCACTCCAGCCTGGGTAACAAGAGCAAAACTCCGTCTCAAAAAAAAAAAAAAAGAAGAAGAAGAAGAAAAATGTGATCCATTCATTCAACAGGGTATTATTCAGCCTTAAAAAGGAAGGGAATTCTGACACATGCCACAACATAGATAAACCTTAAAACATTAGGTGAAAAAAGCAGTCACAAGGGACAAATACTGTAAGATTCCACTTACGCGAGGTACCTGGAGTAGTCAGATTTATGGAGATAGGAGGATGGTGGTTGCCAGGGCTTGAGGGGAAGGGTGAAGAGGAAGTTAGTGTTTAATTAGTCCAGAGTTTTTCAGGGATGATGGAAAAGTTCTGGAAATAGATGGTGGTGATGACTGTGTCAATAGGACCCCCGAAACTGGGGTTCAGCCCTGGAGGCCACGTGAGTTCTTGGCTTCATGATGGAGGAAATTCAAGAGCGAGCCAACAGAGTCAAATGCAAGCAAGTTTACTAAGAAAAGTAAAGGAATAGAAGGGTGGCTGCTCCGTGGCAGAGCAGCAGCAGGGACGGCTGGATCAAGTATACTTATGGTTATTTCTCGGTTATGTGATAAGCAAAGAGTAATATTCATGAGCTTTCGGGAAAGGATGGGGAGTTCCCGGAACTGAGGGTTCCTCCCCTTTTCAGATCGTATTGAGTGACTTCCAGACATTGCCATGGCATTTTTAGGTGTCATGGCACTAGTGGGAGTGTCTTTTGGCATGCTAATGCATTATAATTAGCGTTATATGCATAGCGTTATATATAATGCATTATAATTAGGGATTTTGTTAGCTGGGGATTGGTGTGCCTGGGTTCCAAGACCCACGTGTAAACTCTGTTTATAGGCAGAAGAAGTCCTTTGCCCCAAGGCATCCAAGGGTAAAGGTGAGAGGAACAACGGTAAGTGGGAGGTAAATAATGAGCCGTGAGGACCCGCAGAGGTTGCTTTTGTCACCATCCTTGTTTTGGTAGGTTTCAGCAGCTTCTTTACCGCACCATGTTTTATCACCAGGGGCTTCGTGACCTGTATCTGGTGAAACCTCCTCTCAGACTAGAACTCATTGGTTCCTGGGATAACCAGTCTACCTCCCTGGCAGCCAATGAGCCAACCTCCTATCTCATCCTATGACTAAGAATGCCTAACCTCCTGGGAATGCAGCCCAGCTGGTCTCAGCCTCATTTTGCCCAGCCCCCATTCAAGACGGAGTCACTCTGGTTCTCTGGTTCAAACACCTCTGATAATGTGAATGTACTTAATGCCACTGAACTTACACATGATTGAAATGGTAATTTTATGTTATGTACATTTTACTACAGTAAAAAATGTTTTAAAAAAGAAATCATTACTCTTTTGCTAAGATCTTGTTTCAACTTAACACACACAACATGCCTTGTCAGTTTTGTGGACCGGCAAGGCTGAATCTGTTTCACAGATGGACCACTGAGGTCTGGGGGCGGAGGGTGGGAATTAAAACAAGACAAACAAGAGCCTCATAGGGGCAGTGTCCTTCTGAATCTGATCCCTGTTGTCTTGAGAGCTGAAAATCTTGCCTGCAGGGTCCTCAGGGTCAAAGCAATTTTTTGCCCTTGAAATAGACGAAGCTCGTAACCTTTCCAGCTTTGTGTGAACAGCTCGATTGTGATGCAGTGACTTTTTCTGACCCCGTTTTCAGGAGCTGACCCATGGCAGGTTGGTTGTAAGGGCTCTCTTGAGTGCTTCACACAGAGCAGTCCTGTTGGGGTGAAGGTCGCCGTCACTGTGATAGACATTGAAACCACCCAGCCCTAAGACAGCATGGGCTCTGCCCAGAGCTGTGGTGCAGTGCTTGGACAGCACTGGTAGTCCAAGGAGGACTCTGGGTTCTTGGGCCAAGCTTGACCCTCTCAAATTCCCCAATTTGGGGATTTTGTTAGCTGGGGATTGGTGTGCCTGGGTTCCAAGACCCACGTGTAAACTCTGTTTATAGGCAGAAGAAGTCCTTTGCCCCAAGGCATCCAAGGGTAAAGGTGAGAGGAACAATGGTAAGTGGGAGATTCTACCACGACAACCTCCTCTGAGACTCGCTTCATTGGTTCCTGGAGTAGCCAATCCCGCTCCCTGGAAGCCAATGAGATGCCACATCCCCTCCAGCATCAGGTGGCCAGCATGAGTCAGTTCTTCCTAAATCAGCATCGGTGGGAAATGCAGGCACTGGTTCCCTCCCTGCTCCAAAGCCCTGTTTTTCTAATTTGTATTTCACCCCTTTCCTGTTGAGCTTGGATTCCAGCCTCAAATTCAGCAATTTGGCCAGCATCCTAATCCCCGAGTGAATCTTGCCAACCACTCTCTGTGGGGCCTGTGTGCTTCCTCCTGGGTTCTAGGGCACTGGCAGCATCTGCTTCACCATGAATGGGCGCCCCAGTCTCCTTAGCCTTCCTGCCTCACTCTGGAATAGTCACTGTCCAAAAATCCCCGCGGCCCTTCATGCGTGCTGACTCGGACAGGCCCTACTGGGGACACTGCAGAAGTCCAAGTGACTATCCCTTTAAACACAGACTTTTCAGTCTAGCTATTACTGGTCCGATCAGGAGTGCTTCTGTGCCCTCCTTTCCCCCATCAGCTTTCCTCTCCCCTCCGCAAGGCGGTGCTACTGAGATCTCAGCCAGCCTCAGAGCTGAGTGCCCAGGGCCTTCAAGTGTCCCCATGCTTGAAAAGGCAACTCCTATGGCATCTTCTGCAGGGAGACCAGGAGCAGCATCTACCAGGAGACAGCACTGGCGGTCCCCACATGCCTCAATCAGCAGGATGAGGTCCCTTAGTGCCAGGCACCACTGAGCTGCATTCCACCCCCTCTCCTCCCTGAGAACAACTGTAAGAAGCTGCATAGTTTTCATTGTCCTTCCTTGGGATATTTCCCCTCTTTCAGCATTGTCCCTCAGGGTTCCAAAGCCTTCTTTCTTTCCTAGTTCTTTCTTTGCTCAAGAAAAGCAGCTTGTCTGATAGACTAAGCTATAATTACTGCAAGGACAGACTGAAGAACAAAACAAACTCTCATGCACAGTCTTCTGTTGCTTAACAATGAGGATATGTTCTGAGAAATGCGTCGTTAGGCAATTTCATCATTGTGCAAATGATATAGAGTGTACTTAGACAAACCTGGATGGCAGAGCCTACTTACACACCCAGGCTATAGGGTGTGCTTCTAGACTACAACCCTGTGCAGTGTGGTGCTGTGCTGAACACTGTAGGCAACTGTAACACAATGGTAAGTATTTGTGTCTCAGCTAAACATAGAAAAGATACAGTGAGACTATGGTTTGAAAGATTATAAATGGTGCACCTGTCCAGGGTGCTTATCGTAAACATGGAGCTTAGGGGACTGGAAGCTGCTCTGGGTGAGTCAGTGAGTGAGTGGTGAGTAAATATGAAGGCCTAGGACATTACTGTGCACTACCACAGACTCAAAAACCCTGTGCACTAAGCCTGCACTAGATTTATTTTTTTTATTTTCTTTCCTTCAGTAATAAATTAACCTTAGCTAAGTGTAACTTTCCTACCTAATACATTTTTGATATTTTTGACTCTTGTAACAACAGCTTAAATACACAAACACATTGTACAGCTGGACAAAAATATTTTCTTTCTTCCTATCCTTATTCTACAAGCTTTTTTCTCCTATTTTTAAATTAGTTTTAAAATTTATTTAAAATTTATTTATGTTTATTTAGTTTTTACGTTTTAAACTTTTTGTCAAATACTAAGACACAAACACACATTAGCCTGGGCCTGTACAGGGTCAGGGTCATCAATAGCACCAGCTTCTACTTTCACATCTCGTCCCACTGGAAGGTCAGTGGTAATAACACACATTCTTAGTAAATGCAAATAGTGATGGCTCAAATTGATAGAGTAATGATATAGCATTCAATCTGTGGTCTTGGACAGCTGTTTATGTACTTGACCAAAACTAAGTTAGATTCTCTGGTGGTTCAAAAATATATCCTTTAATTATGACCCTCTTCCCTTCAACAGGTGGTACCTAATTCCTCTGCCTGGGAAGTGTGCTGGAATGACTAACTTGCTTCTAATGAATAGGGTGTGATGGGAGTGACGCTTGGTGAGTTCTGAGGCTAGAGCATAAAAAGGATAGGACTTATTCCTGAATGTTGCTCTTGGATCCCTTGGATTGCTTTTTCGGGAATCAGCAGCCATGTCGGGAGGACACTCAAGCAGCTGTGCAGAGAAGCCCGTGTGTGGAGAGGCACCTCACAGAAAGAAGACCAATTTCCCAGAGCCAACGACCTTGTCACGTGAGTGAGTCACTTTGGAAGCAGAGCCTCTGGCCTCAGTCAGGCCTTCCAGTTATCTCAGCTCACAGCCTTAGAATCTGCCCCAAACACCATGAGTAGCACTAATAATGAGTAAAGACAAGCCTTTCCCACTGTGTCCACCCTGGCTGAATTCCAGACTGTTAAAAAACCAAGAGAAAATAAATTCTTATTAGGGTTTTGAGTCACTAAGTTTTGGGGTAGTATGCTATACAGCAATAGCTAACAACTAAAGAGTCATAACACAAACTAAAATTAATTCTAAGGCACATTAAAGATTTATATGAAAGCATTCATCTGATGGAGGTGTGCGGGAAGTGGCCATAAAAAAATTTAGGGGACCCAAAAGCAACCTGTAGGGTGAGCAGGCTAAGTACATCTGCAAGAGCAACCAGATGGCTGCTTGGTCCCTGTGTGTGGTCCAGGAATGGAACTGTTTAGCTTCCCTAAGAAACAATGAATGTGATGCTTATATTGGGCTGTTGACACCATCAGAGAAGATATGGAAGTCCCAGTGTCCAGAAGCTAAACAGAAATGCACACACCCAAAAGACAAAGGCAAGAGAAAAAGGGCCAAAATATCACACAAGAAGAGGAAATATAATCATAAGACATGCTTAGCTGCAGAAAACATTTGTATAATGTTCATATCAAAATCATAATGTGAACACTGTGTGATTTTTAACTTTTAGAATCAACCAGAAAGAAATAGCAGAATGTATCATTCTGGCTGCAGAATCAATTGTAAAAGTTGTCATCCATAACAATGCCAGAGTAAAAGAGTAGATAACAAAGGAGAAGAGATGGAAGTCGAAAAGAAATAAAGAAACGCATAAGGGGCAAGTACCCTCATCTTCCCAAGTGAAGAGAAAGATATTGCCTACCTAAGAAGTAAAGATATGCATGTATATTTTGAATTTACAAAGGTAATTAATAAAAGAAATAAAAGTTTCTTATATTGAGATGGGAACGTGATAAAAAGTGAGGTAAATCCTTATCCATCATTGCAGTATATCGCTTGCCGTATCTAATCTTGACATATAAAAAATGTTAAGAATGATTTTTTAATGGCATGAAGAAAATGATCAGACAAACTAAAACCAGAAATAGTTAAAAGGATTGCTTTCAGCAGTGAGTCTGGGACAGAGAGATTTGGTCAAGCTGTCATTATTTCACACTTTAGGAACCTTTGTATCATTTTCTTTAACCATCGAATGTATTACTTTAAAAAGTTAATAAATATTTTTTAAATTCCAGAATGGTTCTTCCTTTAATATACATATTATCTTTGTTTTTACAAGTAGGATGGCATTTGTATAACGTACACAGATAAGTGTTTAATTCTTACAATAATTCTGTCAGGAAAAAATTATTCTCTCTCACTAATAGTTGGAAAAAGTGAGCTGAGAAATGCTAATGACTTGCCCAAGATGACTCAATAAATTATTTCCTTGAGAGTTATAAAATCTTAAAACATTGACTATGTCTCGTAAATGTCTCGTGAAGAATCTCACCTTATAGATAAAAATGTGATGTCAACAAAGACACAAAATTTCCCACTGGGTCCCAGGGATTTAATGAGTGAGCATGGTTCCCACTTCTTTCTCTGTGGGACACGGTGACCAGCAATGCATGCGTCGGAAAGCTAGACGCGGGAGCAAGTAGGCAGGAAGCAGCGGCCTCACCGTAACGCTTTGACGTAGGTGTTATTACTTAACCACATTCTATACTCGGGTAGTAGTGCCAGAAATAAGCGTTTGTGTTCATCAAGGTTGCACAGATGGTCGGTAGGGGAGCTGGGATTTGATTCAAACCCTGGGACACCAGAGCCACACCCTCTATCATTAAAGGGGGAAATGGGAAGAAAAGGGGAAGTCCAACTTACGCGTGCATGGATCACGTGGTGGCTGCCGTGACTCTCTGACTGTAGCCTAGGGTAACTTTTTTCTCTTCTCAGATCCTCAGTTTTCGCATCTGTAAAATGAAGAGTTGAGCTGGATTGCTTCCCACTTGTGCTTGAACTCGTATTGCAGCAATTCGAAGATTTCTTGGAAACAGAGACAACGGCCTAGGAGAGTCCTGGCACGTTATATGCACTTGGTTATGGTTAATGAATAAATGACTAAATAAAGAAAACAATTTGATCAAATTAGAAATTTCTGAAGACTCCACAACTGTCAAGTGGCCAGAGATAAGGAAACGTGAAACCTATCTGTCTCTGCATTCATTGGCTGTTACTCTTCTCCGGAGTAACTTCGATTCACCAGGTTTACGTAGGTTTGATTAAAAACAATAATAACAGCAACAGAAGTCCAGATGTAAAAGTGTGCCCTGCTATGTAGAGAGGGAAGGGATAAGCAAGGCCTTTGTTTTTTAAATAACCCCGGGTTTCTTTGTCACAGTCCCTGTCTGGGCACCGCATCTCAGGAGTGTGTATTTTAACACACAACACCTGAGCCACTACTCAACACATAGGAAGTACTCAGTAATAAATACTTTCCAAATCACCAGCAGTTTATGGGTTTCTCCCTTTCTTACATATGTCGCCTAGAACTTTCTTCCAAAATCAATTAAGCTTTGAAGTACAACGCTGGGCAGGGAAACTATGACTAGAATCTCAATAAGTAGATTGCATTTATCCAACATCCTTGGTTGCTGGTATCAGAATTACGCTGAGCTCCAGTGATCACAAAGAAGGTGTTTCTGTGATATTCTAAAGTCATTCATTGCAATTCTCAATATTAACAGACTATAAAGGAAAAATCACATGGGCATGTCAGAAGACATTCAAAAAGAGCCTTTGATAACATCCAACAGCCATTCCTGATAAAAATTAAAAAACATCTCAGCTAACTGACAACAGAAGAGACCTTCCTCAACCTGATATAGGACATCTATGAAAAAAACCTACAGATAACATCAGACTTAACGGTGAAAGACTGAAATGCTTTTCTCCTAAAATCAGGAACAAGGCAAGGGTGTCAGCTCTCGCCAGCTCTTTTCAACAGTGTACAAGACATTCTAGCTGACGTAGTCAGGCAAGAAAAATAAATCCAGGTTGGAAAGGAAGAAGTAAAATTGCCTTTATTCACAGACAGCATGCCCATCTTCACAGGAAATCCGCACAAAAATTGACTAAGTTCAGCAAGACTGTAGGATCTAAGATCAATACACAAATTTCAATTGTATTTCTACAGACTGGCAATGAATAAACATTAGAATTAAAAAACAGTATCATTAACAACAGCATAAAAACAATAGCATAAAATACTCAGGAATAAGTCTGAAAAAAGATGTGAAAGACCTATATATTAAAAACTATAAAATATTGCAGAGAAAAAGAAAGAAAGAAAATTAGGAATACTTAACCGGGCAATCCTAGGACAAGTTTGCTTCCTCCCCATTCAACCGCAGCTGATGGGCTCCTGAAAACACCACCCCTGGCTGGAGGCCAACCAACGCAAAACCAACACTCTAAACAAAAATACAACCGAAGGCCCTCAGAGTCCACTTCACTTCCCTGCTACCGCCACCGGAGCAGGTGCTGGTATCCACAGCTGAAAGACCCGAAGACTCTTTGCAGATACTCCCTAGCACCAGCCCAGAGCCCGGTAGCTCTTCTGGATGGCTAGACCCAGAAAAGCAAAAACAATCCCTGCAGTTTTGCTCTCAGGAAGCCCTATTCCTAGCGGAAGGGGGAGAAAACCACATAACTGAAGCACCCAGTGGGGCAACATAATCTGAACAGCAGCCCTTGAATCCCAGAATTTCCCTCTGACATAGTCTACCCAAGGAGAAGGAACCCGAAAAACAATTCTGGTAATATGACAAAACAAGTTTCTTTAACACCAAAGAAAGATCACACCAGCCTGCCAGCAATGCATCCAAACTAAGATGAAACCTCTAAATTGCCAGAAAAGAATTCAGAAGGTTAATTATTAAGCTAATCAAGGAGATACCAAAGAAAGATAAAGTTCAACTTAAAGAAATCAAAAACATGATACGGGATATAAAAGGAAAAATCCTCAGTGAAATAGACAGCATAAATAAAAAACACAACTTCCAGAAACGAAGGACACACTTAGAGAAATGCAAATTGCACTGGAAAGTCTCAGCAAAAGAATTGAACAAGCAGAAGAAATAACTTCAGAGGTTGAAAACAAGACTTTCCAATTTAACCCAATTCATCAAAGAAAAAAAAAAAAGAATTTTAAAAAACAAGCAAAGCCAGCCAAGCACAGTGGCTCATGCCTGTAATCCTAACATTTTGGGAGGCCAAGGCAGGCAAATCACCTAGGTCAGGAGCTCGAGACCAGCCTAGCCAACATGATGAGACCCTGGCTCTACTAAAATCACAAGAATTGGCTGGACGAGGTGGTGGGCAGCCAGCTACTCCGGAGGCTGAGGCAGGAGAATCACTTGAACCCAGGGAACCCAGGAGGCAAAGGTTGCAGTGAGCCAAGATTATGCCATTGCACTTCAGCCTGGGCTACAGAGCAATACTCCATCTTGAACGACATCCCTGATGAACATAGATGCAAAAATCCTCAACAAAATACTAGCTAGCCAAATCCAACAGCATATCAAAAAGATAATCCACCATGATCAAGTGGGTTTCAAACTGAGGATGCAAGGATGACGTAACATCTGCAAGTCAATAAATGTGATACACCACATATCAGAATTAAAAACAAAAATCAGATGATCCTCTCAATAGATGCAGAAAAAGCATTTGATAAAATCCAGCATCTCTTTATAGTTAAAACCCTCAGAAACATTGGCATAGAAGGAACATACCTTAAGGTAATACAAGCCATCTATGACATACCACAGCCAACATTATACTGAATGGGGAAAAGTTGAAAGCATTTACTCTGAGAACAAGAACAAGACAGGGATTCTCACTTTCATCACTTCTGTTCAACAAAGTACTGGAAATCCTAGCCAGAGCAATCAGACAAGAGAAAGAAATCTAGGGCATCCAAATTGGAAAGAGGATGCCAACCTGTCTCTCTTCATTGATGATATGATCATTTACCTAGAAAACCCTAAAAACTCATCCAAGAAGCTCCTAGAGCTGGTAAATGCATTCAGAGAAGTTTCAGGATACAAAATTAATGCACACAGATTAGTAGCTCTGCTACACACCAACAGCAACCAAGCTGAGAACCAAATCAAGACTCAACCCCCTTTACAATAGTTGCAAAAAAATAAAATACTTCAGAATATACCTAACCAAGCATGTGAAAGAGCTCTACAAGGAAAATTACAAAACACAGCTGAAAGTAATAATAGATGATACAAACAAATGGAAACACATCTCACGCTCATGGACGGGTAAAATCAATATTGTGAAAATGACCATACTGCCAAAAGCAACCTACAAATTCAGTGGAATTCCCACCAAAATAGCACCATCATTCTTCATAGAACTAGAAAAACAATCTTAAAATTCACATGGAACACAAAAAGAGCCTGCATAGCCAAAGCAAGACTAAGCAAATCTGGAGGCATCACATTACCCAATTTTAAACTATACTATAAGGCTATAGTCACCAAAACAGCATGATACTGGTATAAAATAGGCACACAGACCTGTGGAACAGAATAGAGGACCCCAAAATAAAGACAAATACAGCCAACTGATCTTTGAAAAAGCAAACAAAAACATAAAAAAGGAGAAAGGGCACCCTATAGAACAAATGGGATAATTGGGAAGCCACATATAGAAGAATGAAACTGGATCCTCATCTCTTACCTAATACAAAAATCACCTCAAAATGGATCAAAAGCTTAAATCTAAGACCTGAAACCATAAAAATTCTAGTTGATAACATTGGAAAACCCCTTATAGACATTGGCTTAGGCAAATACTACATGCCCAAGAACCCAAAAGCAAATGCAACAAAAACAAAGACAAATATATTGGTCTTAATTAAACTAAAAAGCTTCTGCACAGCAAAAGAAATAATAAGCAGACTTAATAGACAGCCCACAGAGTGGAAGAAAATCACAATCTATACATCCGACAAATAACTAACTTCTAGAATCTACAAGTAATTCAAACAAATCAGCAAGAATAAAACAATCCCATCAAAATGTGGGCTAAGGACGTCATAGGCAAATTCTCAAAAGAAGACATACAAATGGCCAACAAGCATATGGAAAAATGCTCAACATCACTAATGATCAGGGAAATGCAAATCAAAACCACGATGTGATACCAACTTGCTCTTGCAAGAATGATCATAATCAAAAACTTAAAAAATAATAGACAACAAGGATATGGTAAAAAGAAAACACTCTTACACTGTCGGTGGGAATGTAATGGTACAACCACTATGAAAATCAGTGTGGAGATTCTTTAAAGAACTAAAAGTAGGCCGGGCGTGGTGGCTCAAGCCTGTAATCCCAGCACTTTGGGAGGCCGAGGCGGGTGGATCACGAGGTCAGGAGATCGAGGCCATCCTGGTCAACATGGTGAAACCTCGTCTCTACTAAAAATACAAAAAATTAGCTGGGCATGGTGGTGCATGCCTGTAATCCCAGCTACTCAGGAGGCTGAGGCAGGAGAACTGCCTGAACCCAGGAGGCGGAGGTTGCCGTGAGCCGAGATTATGCCATTGCACTCCAGCCTGGGTAACAAGAGCGAAACTCCGTCTCAAAAAAAAAAAAAAGAGTTAAACATCCACCTACCCCAGGTATTTCACTCTTAAGTATGAGAGCATATATCTACACAAAAATTTGTAAATGAATGATCATTTACAAGTTTTATTTGTAATATCCCAAACTGGAAGCAACCCAAATGCTCATCAACATGTAAATAGACAAATGAACTACAGAATACAGAATATACCAAGGACTACTACTTGGCAATAAAGAAAATGAACTATGGATACCTCCAACAATGTAAATGAATCTCGAAATAGCTATTGAGTGGGGGAAGCCAGGCTCAAGGAAAGAATAGGTTTTTTATGGCTGCATAGTATTCCATGGTGCATATGTATCATATTTTCTTTATCCAGTCCACTGCTGATGGGTGTTTAGGTTGATTTCATGTCTTTGCTATTGTAAATAACACTGCAATGAACAGATGGGTGCATGTGTCTTTTTGATAAAATGACTTATTTGCCTTTGGGTATATACCCAATAATGGGATTGCTGGTTCTAAGTTCTTTGAGAAATCTCAGTTCTGTGAGAAATCTAGTTCAGAAAACTGCTTTCCGCAGTGGCTGAACTAGTTTTTAATGCCACCAATAGTGCATAAGCGTTCCCTTTTCTCTGCAGCCTCACCAGTATTTTTTGACTTTTTCATAATCGCCATCCTGACTGGTGTGAGACAATATCTCATTGCGGTCATGTCATTCGCAGCAACATGGATGGAGGCCATTGTCTTAGGGAATTAATGCAAGAATGGGAAAGCAAATAATACATGTGCTCACTTACACGTGGGACCTAAACACTGAATACACATAGACATAAAGATGGGAACAGCAGACCACGGGGATGGCTAGGCAGGGAGGGAGGGAGAGAGCCCAACGCTGGCTGAAAAACTACTACTCACTACTTGGGTGACAGGATCATCTGTACCTCAGACCTCAGCACCATGCAATATACTCCTGTAACAAACCTGCACATGTACCCTTTAATGTAAAATAAAAGCTGAAATTATTCTGAAAAAGAAAAGAGCACATAGTATATTATTCCATTTACACACAATTTTAGAAAACACAAATAAATGTGTTGTCAAATCAGTGGTTGCCTGTAGAAGGGGGGGGAGTGCAGAGAGGTACATGGGGAATGAGGTATCAGGGGCCTGGAGGAAACGTTTGGAGGTGATCAATTGTTCACTCCGTAGATTGGGGTGATGGTTTCATGGCCGTCTACATCTGTAGAAGCATGGGTGTACACATAGGTTAGCTCGCACTCTCAAATAGTACACGGTAAGTCTGAGCAGTGGGATTAAGAGGAAAACAATAGAAGAGAACAAACGCAGAGCTTGGCGGGGCTCTCTGCTGACACGGAGCAGAGCTTGATTAAATCAGATCTGCCCAGCTAAGATCTTGGGGAGGGGGTGGGTGGTGCACGAGGAAGGTAAAAGGAGGAACTGAGAGAAAACAGAGGGCTGGAAGAAGAGAAAGAAGTGAAGAAGGGAAGGAGGGAGGGAAAGAGAGAGAAGAGAGGAGAAAGGTAAGCGCATTCTGTAGAAATCACTAGCAGCTCCGCTCCGCAGAAAGGCCTTGGCTGGGAGCCAGCGGACGCCTGGGCCATCCAGGGGTGAAGTTACGTGGTTATCGAATTCCCCTTCCCTGGAGCCCCTGGAAAGACGTTGTTGCCAAAAAACAGAGGCGGGGGCCGGGAGTGGGGAATCCAACTCCTTGTCTGTTTTTATCTAGGACCCGATCTCGTGATTCCCTACCCCGATTTCTCCCAGGGCTGTGCAGGGGGTTCCCGCGGGAGTTGGGCAAAGCGTGGGATGAGGACAGGTGCCTGGCACTGGGGTTTCATAGTCCCAAATACGCCCCAAAGGCTGGGATGGAACGCCAGTCTCCACTCGAAGCCAGTTCCATAGAGCTGGGGCCAGGTGCGCAGCGTCCCGTGCCATCACCTCCGCTTGTCCCTTTCCCTCGCGGCCCCGCGCGCCCTAGAGCCCGCGCCCTCCTTCCCGACCCCGGGGCGGCCCAACGAGGCGCCGGGGCGGCGGCGTCTCTACCGAGGGAAGGTGGTCCCCACGCGCTCCGGCCTCAGGGCCCTCTCCACCCGCCTCGCCGCTTTCCTGTCCTGCCCACGGCCGAGGCCCCGGCACCTGGGGTGGCCTGGAGGGTGCAGGGCCGGGCTGGGGGCGGCAGGACTGGAACTGGCGCCAGCTCTCGCGGAGGCATCAGTAGAGCTCGCCCAGTTCTCGGGAAATATTTTTATCATTGATAAAACGCAGTCCCCAAAGCGAGGGTCCTATGGGCGTCCAGACGCACCCCGGGGATCTGCAGGTGGGCAAACGGGGCCTCCGCGCACAGAGCCGCGGAGCGGGGGATGAGTGGGGCGGAGGGAGGGAGGGAGGGAGGAAGGGAGGGAGGAGTGGGCGGCCCGGGAGCCTGTCAGAAGAGGGTGGGCGAGAAGAAAAGGAGGGGCGTCGGGAGATCGGGGAAGGGGCGGTAGAGCTGAGAAGAGCCGGGAGAGTGGGGACCCTCTGGCCACTCCAGAGACCTGCTGAGGAACCCATTCACTCTTGGGTTCTCTCTCTCTCTCTCTCTCTCTCTCTCTCTCTCTCTCTCTCTCTCTCTCTCTCTGTCTGTCTCTCCCTCCCTCCCTCCCTCCCTCCCTCCCTCCCCCGCCCAGGCCAGGCTTCCCGCTCGAGCTTTACACAGAGGTTCCCAAGCCAGCGTAGTCATGGTGGCTGCAGAGGCTGAACTGGCCCCTGCAGGTGACCACGGACTCTCCGCAGTAACCCCCAGCCAGGCGTTTTCCTGAGCACTCTTGTCAGAGTGACCACATTTGATCACTCTGATCTTGGACGTCCCTCTTGTGCCGGAAGCCCATCATTTGAGTTGGTTTGTTGAATCGCTCCTGATTAATTAATTAAAGAGACAGGTATAATGAGATGATTGTCAGGGTCCATTAAATAGAATCAGGGTCCAAGAAAAACAAAAACCACCCATCATTCAACTTCCCATCTATTTTCTCACCCTAGCTGCCTTTCTTCGCTGGCTGGGGAAAGAAGCTGACCCACCCTTACCGCCCCCTGATTCTTTGTAACCACTCTACTGTCTCCATGGTTTTGGCTTTTCCAGAGTCTCCTATAGTTGGAATCATACAGTATAGTATTTTCAGATTGGCTTCTGTTATTTAATAATATAAATTTAAGGCTCCTCCATGTCTTTTCACGGCTTGATCCTCATTTCGTTTTAGATGCTAATATTCTGTTGTCTGGGATGCACCATATCCATGTGTGGCCTTTTGTGTGGACATAGCTTTCAACTCATCTGGGTAACACCAAGGAGTATGATTGCTGTATTGTATGCTGAGTGTATTTTGCTTTGTAAGAAACCTCCAAACTGTCTTCCAGTATGGCTACACTACGCTGCCTTCCAACACAGTGAGTGGGAGTTCCTGTTGCTCCATATCCTCACAAGCATTTGAAATTGTCAGTGTTCTAGATTTTGGCCACTCTAACAGGTATGTAGTGGCATCTAATTATTTTAATTTGCAATTTTCTAACGATAGATGATGTTGAACATTTACTTTTCATCTGGATATTTTCCTTGGTCTGTTCAGATATTTTGTCTATTTTTAAATTGTGTTGTTATTATTGAGTTTTTTTCTTCTTGTTGTTGCTGGGTTTTTGTTTTTTCTTTTTGAGACAGGATCTCATTCATTCTGAGGGTCTTTTGCTTCCCATAGAAACTTTAGAATCTGTTTGTCAATATCCACAAAATAAGTTGCTGAGATTTTGTTTGGGATTGTGTTGAATCTGTAGATCAAGTTGAAGAACTGACATCTTACGATAATGCGTCATCCTATCTGTGAACATGGAATACCTCTCCCTGTATTTAGTACTTTGATTTATTTCATCAGAGTTTTGTTCTTTTCCTCATATAGATCCTATCTATATTTTGTTAGATTTAAACCTAAGTATTTCATTTTGTGGGGGTGCTAAATGGTATTGTGTTTTTAATGTCAAATTCCACTTGTTCATTACTAGTGTATAAGAAAGTGATTGGCCACTTTGGGAGGCCGAGGCGGGAGGATCACGAGGTCAAGAGATCAAGACCGTCCTGGCCATGGTGAAACCCCATCTCTACTAAAAATACAAAAAATTAGCCGGGCATGGTGGTGCACCTGTGGTCCTAGCTACTCGGGAGGCTGAGGCAGGAGAATTGCTTGAACCCAGGTGGAGGTTGCAGTGAGCCGAGATCGTGCCATTGCACTCCAGCCTGGCAACAGAGTAAGACTCCGTCTCAAAAACAACAATAACAAAAAAAAGAAAATGATTGGCTTTTGTATATTAACCTTGTATCCTGTAAACTTGCTATAATCACTTCTTTTAGGGTTTTTTTTTTGGTAAATTCTTTCTGATTTTCTCCATAGATGGTTATGTCGTCCAAGCACAAAGATACTTTTCTTCCTTTCTTCCAAATCTAATTATCTGGTATTTCCTTTTCTTATCTCACTTCATAAGCTAGGACTTCCAGTGTGATGTTGAAAAGCAGTTGTGAGAGGTGACATCCTTTACTTTTTTCTGATCTTAGCAGGAAAGCTTCTAATTCCTCACCATTGAGTATAATTTTACCCGCAGGATTTTTTTTTTTTTTAGATGTTCTTTAACAAGTCAAAGAAGTTCTCCTTTCTTCCTAGTTTGCTGAGAATTCAGGATAATTTGATTGGGGTATAATTACAAGCAGTAAAATGAACATATCTTAAGTGTTCATTTGAAAATTTTGAGAGTGGTATTCACTTAGATAATCACAACTCCAAAGAAGACATAGAACATTTCTATCACCTAAAAAGTTTCATAATTTCTCTTTCTAGTCAATTTCTCTCCACTCCAAATAAAACCACTTTCTAGTTGCTATAATCTTAGATTATTTTTGCCTGTTTTGGGACATCATATAAACAATTCTATGCAATATGTGTCTTCTCTGACATCTTTTACCCAACATGATATTTTGGAGATTCATCTATGTTGGAGTATGTATCACTAGTTTATGCTTTTATATTGCAGAGTAGAGTCCATTGTATAAGTGTACTTCGATTTATTTATAGTTCTCCTTGATGGACATTTGGAGATATATTCAGTGTTTGGCTATTATAATGTTGTCTTTTGATGAACAGAGACTTTTTAGTTTAATGCTTTACTTCATAGTTAGTGCTTTTTGCATCCAATTTAAAAAGTCTTTATCTGGCCCCGCACGGTGGCTCAAGCCTATAATCCCAGCACTGTGGGAGGCCGAGGTGGGTGGATCACGAGGTCAAGAGATCGAGACCACCTGGTCAACATGGTGAAACCCCGTCTCTACTAAAAATACAAAAAATTAGCTGGGCATGGTGGCGCGTGCCTGTAATCCCAGCTACCCAGGAGGCTGAGGCAGGAGAATTGCCTGAACCCAGGAGGTGGAGGTTGCGGTGAGCCGAGATCGCGCCATTGCACTCCAGCCTGGGCAACAAGAGCAAAAACTCCGTCTCAAATTAAAAAAAAAAAGTCTTCATCTATATCAAAGTCTCAAACATATTTTCCTGTGTTTTATTGTTTTAGCTTTTACATTGAGGTCTCTGATCCATTTCCAGTTCATTTTTGTCTCCAGCGTAAGTAGAGGTTAAGGCTCAATTTTTTTCCCACATGGTTTTCCAGTTCTTGCAACATCGTTTAAAAAAAAATCAAGAAACACTTCTTTCCTTTCACTATTGAATTGACTTGTCACCTTGATTTTATTTTTACGCTATTAGCTATATATGGGTCTATCTGTGGCTTTTCTAATCGGGTACATCTTCCTCTGTGGCTGGGGATCCTTTAGATTCAAATCTATTTTGCCAGCTCTGTCACAGATGTTCAATCTGTCCACGGCAGATTCTTCCCCTCCCACCACTCTGCCCAAGATGAAATCAGCTTTGGCTTCTTCTCTCCTAGAAATAACTCATCAGTTTCTGGATTTATTCATGTAGGTTTCCTTGCATCCTCAACCTTTCATAGGCTTTTAAAAACCACGATTTTGTAGGGTTTCTTGCATGTTCTCATTGTTTGGGAGGGCGTGATGGTCTTTTGAGACATTTTACAACTTCACCAGAGAGAAGGGCTGGAGTTCAGGAATTCTTTCCTCCCTTTGTTTTCTCTGTGCACTCTTTGTGGAAATCCTACTATTTGAATATTGAATTTCCTGAATTGGTCTTATATTTAAAAATATATACTTTGTCCAGTTTTAATCTCTATCTGTCTGCTCTACTTTCTAGGAAATTTCTTCAACTTTATTTTCCAGTATTTCTACTGAATTTTTCATTCCACTGTCCTATTTTAAACTTGTATTTATTTTTTTTAAGACGGAGTTTCACTCTGTCACCCAGGCTGGATTGTAGTGCAACGATCCTGGCTCACTGCAACCTCTGCCTCCCAGGTTCAAACGATTCTCCTGCCTCAGGCTCCTGAGTAGCTGGGATTGCAGGCTCAAGCCACCACCAGCTAATTTTTTTGTATTGTCGGTAGAGATGGGGTATCACCATGTTGGCCAGCCTAGTCTCGAACTCCTGACCTCAGGTGATCTGCCTGCCTTGGCCTCCAGAAGTGATGGGGTTACAGGCGTGAGCCACTGTGCCTGGCCATGTTTTAAACTTTCAAGAGCCCTTTTCATTCTTTGAATTTTTTATGGTATCTCATTCTTGTTTAACGGACGTGATATATTCTCATATCTCTAAGACTAATAGCATTTTTTGACGTTTTCTTCAAAAAAATTTCTGCACACTCTGTTTCCTTCAGTTGCATTTTTTTTTGGTTTTTGTCTCCAACATATTGTGGGCTGAATTTTGTCCCCTCCAAGTCCATACATTGAAGCCCTAACCCTCAGTTTTCTGGATAATCAAGAGAATTGATGATAGAATATTTCTTTCTTTCTTTTGAGACAAGGTCTCACTCTGTCAGCCAGTCTAGCGTGCAGTGGTGCAGTCACAGCTCACGGCAGTCTTGACCTCCTTGGCTGAAGCGATCCTCCTACCTCAGCCTCCCAGGTATCGGGGATTACAGGCACACACCACCACACCTGGCTAATGTTTGTATTTTCCACAGAGACAGGTTTTCACCATGTTGCCCAGGCTGGTTTTCTTCGGGGCATTGAGCATCTGCTTCCAGCAGTCTAAAGGCTCAAGCTGGTTGTCTGAAGACTTTAAAACCCCCAGTTTTATCACCATATGTGAGATATGGATCCAAGTTTATTTTTTTGCATGTGGATATTCAATTGTTCTAGCACCATTTGTGGAACTTTAAACATGCATTTAAAGGTGTGTATGCATGCTGGTTTGTCAGTGGGATAGACTGGGCTAGATATTTACCTATATCTCTCAGCTCTAAATCTTCCTTCTAAACCCACTCTGTGCAGCTGGGGCTGGGGCGCTACAAACCCCATGTCCTAGACTCCCTTGCCAGTTGACTTTCTTTCAGCTCTGCCAGTAAGAACTGTTAAGAAGGGACTGGAAAACAGAAGGGAATAAGAAGAGGCTTCCTTCTTAATTGCTAGCTTCTGTTAGCAGCAGCCAACGCCATGGCCCCAGCTCCCAGTCTTCACCCGAGCCAGGTGGGACCCCTTTGAGAAATAGAGTTCCATCCCTCCACCTCATTCACCTGCCAGTCTGAATGTCCTCTGTGGAGGTCCCACCACCTACTCGTCTGTATCCTCATCTCAGAGGTCTCAGCATCAGCCACAGGACTCTCCTGTTCTCCGTGGTACAACCAGCAGCTTCCAAGCCCTGCCGCATACCCAGAGCTTGGGAATCAGCAATAGAGAGCCAATCCCCTGGGATCCCATGCATTTGTCCCAGGGGCCCATCCTCCAAGCACCTGCATTCTGGAAAAGTGTTCACCTCTTATTTCCTACAGTCATGACACCGGTAACTCAGTGCTCCCTTTTGGTTTTTGTCTTAGCCCTTCAATACCTGTGTAAGTCTGCATGAAGTCTCCGTGTTTGAACACAGTGTGATTCCCTGCTGAGCCCTCACAGATACGCTGTGAGTCCAGTAGCCCTCATCCACTAGATTCAGCGGCGTCAGGAATGATGTGGGGTTTTTTTGTTATAAATTTAACTCCTTAGATGGACACATGGTGAGCCTCAATAAATACTTTTTAATCCATCAGTGCAAGTACTGGTTGTTGAAAGTCAGTCAAGAGAACAAGTTTAAATCTAAGCTCTGACATTCACAACTCGGGTGACCTCAGCTTCTTTTTTTGGAAATGAAAATGTTTTCTGAGCACTTTTTCTGTGCCAGGTGCTTCCAGATGTATCTCATTTAATCCTCAGAACATACCTGAGAGGAAGACATCATTCTTACAAGTAAGGAAATAGAGGCTCAGAGAGATAAAGTGCTTCATCCGGGCCGTCTACCTTGTAAATGGCGGGCTGTGATTCCCACACCGCTGGAGTTTCTGGAGTCAGGGCTGCCAGAATCCAGAAGGCATTTTCTGTGCATTTCACCTCGGTGGCCTTTATCTCCTCATCTACAGACTGATTATATCAAGTGTATCCTTTGGATGAAATTAGATACATAATTCTGAATGCATTCTTCCTTAGAATAAATTATCTGCGGTTCAGTATTTTATTTTTACTAATAAATCTGCCGGGCGCGGTGGCTCAAGCCTGTAATCCCAGCACTTTGGCAAGGAGGCCAAGATGGGTGGATCACGAGGTCAAGAGATCGAGACCATCCTGGTCAACAAGGTGAAACCCTGTCTCTACTAAAAATACAAAAATTAGGGCCGGGCGCGGTGGCTCACACCTGTAATCCCAGCACTTTGGGATGCAGAGGTGGGTGGATCACGAGGTCAAGAGATCGAGACCATCCTGGTTAGCATGGTGAAACCCTGTCTCTACTAAAAATACGAAAAATTAGCTGAGCATGGTGGCGCGTGCCTGTAATCCCAGCTACTCAGGAGGCTGAGGCAGGAGAATTGCTTGAACTCAGGAGGCAGAGGTTTCAGTGAGCCGAGATTGTGCCATTGCACTCCAGCCTGGGTAACAAGAGCAAAACTCCATCTCAAAAAAAAAAGAAAAAATTTCAAGCAACACTCCTACTCATAGGCCTGGCCTTCCTGTGCCCTTTCCTTTCCTTTCCTCTTCCCTTCCCTTTCCTTTTGCCTTTTCCCTTCCAATCCCTTCCCTTTCCTTTGTCTTCTCCTCTTCTATCCTCTCCTTTCTTATTTCCTGTACACAGAGTGGCACTTTGTCACCCAGACTGGCATGCACGGTGCGATCTTGGCTCACTGCAAGCTCCACCTTTCAGGGTGAAGCAATTCTCCTGCCTCAGTCTCCGGTGTAGCTGGGATTACAAGCACGTGCCACCACGTGTGTCTGGCTAATTTTTGTATTTTGAGTAGAGATGGGGTTTCACCATGTTGACCAGTCTGATCTGAAACTCCTGACCTCAAGTGATCCATGCGCCTTGGCCTTCCAAGGTGCTGGGATTACGGGTGTGAGCCACCGCGCCCGGCCCCCATACATTTTCTTGCTGGCCACCCTGCACACTAAGTTGCCATAGCTGCCTAGCCATCTGACTTGTCACTTTTTCATCCCTGACCTGACCCTAGTGTGTCTGCTTTTGCCTGCCCAAGGGGTCAGATTCTTCCACAGAGGACAGCCTTGCTAGGTCCAGGTTAAGGACTCCTGCTCAAGCACATGTAAGATGCAAGCCTGATGGTGTCTGGGTCCTTCAGTGGTATTCACGGCAGCCTGCGGAGCTGTCTTCCAAGATCCAGTTCATATTTTAGGGCCCCAGTGTGAATGTTGCAAAGTCCTTCCCATTTCCCCTGGCTTAGAACAGCAGCATGGAAAGCCTAGAATGGAAAAAGAGACTGAGCCCAAACCCAGCCGCTTGGGTCATGAGGTATGCCTGCTCCACATTGTTCCACGTGGCTCTATGTCTGTTCCAACCCAACTGGGCTGGTGCAAAAGGAGCTCAGGGGGTCCTGCTCATCACTGGATTCCTTTATTGATGCTGTTGTTTTAAAGAGAAAGGATCCCCATGAAACATCAACCACAGGAACTGGGGACCTGTCAATGATCCCAATAGGTAAGGAAGACTCATTTGCAGGGAGCTTGAGGGGACCTTTCTACCACTCACAGTGACCAGTAGGAACAGGACTCAAGGTGATGGCAAGCCTGGCACAGTGGCTGAGTATCCTGACTCATCCCAAATCCCAGAGTAAATTCAGGGCACCTGAGGCAGCTGCCAAGGGACAGATGTCCTTTCAGAGCAGCTCTGGACAAGGCCCTTGTTTACTTCTCTCTGTCACCTGCCCCTCTCTCTCTTTAAAAACCTGTGCTTTTTGTCTTCTTTTTCTCACTTTTGTCCTTCACAGGAACATGAGAGCCACCTGGTGGAAGGTTTTATTAGCAATGAGGACAAGGGAGAGTTTGGCAGCTTGGCAGAGCTACGGGTTGTGGAGAAGCAGCTGAGACAACAGCCCGAGAGAGGCCATCTAGGCAGGGTGACATATCAACTGCACAACAGTGCATGGACCAGAAGGCTTTGTTCAGTGCAAGAGACAGGCTGGGTCACTTATTTGCTCACCACGCATGGGGGCTGAGTGGAGGCCAGTAGGCGAGGCTCTGAAGCAGACATGGCTGTCGCTGTGAGAGCAGGGAGCCAAGAAAACTGCCAAAGCAAGCAGCCTGCTCTTGGAGCCAGGCCCCAAGGGGCAGGTGTGGGGGCCTCCATCCAAGTGTCAAGCAGGAAAAGTTCAGCCACTTTTCAGAGATTCCACCAATCTTGTGTTGAAGCCAGGCCCCGATTGTGACAGCAAGGGACCAGAGTCTTTTACCAAAAGGTAAAGGAGGGTACTCAGATGGGACAGGTATGGCCAAGTCGTTCTCCCACCTTCGGCGAGACCCTTCTCCTAGCTGGGATTAGGCTCTCTCATTGAAAACTCCACCCCTCCAGCAATCCTCTGCGATGGCCTGTGTTTATCCTAATGCCAGTCCCAGGAAAATTTATAGCCTTAAACACCTACATATCTAAACAAGAAAAGAAAGTGTCCAGCTTAAGAAATTAGAAAAGGAGCGATAAACCCAAGGAAAAAGAAAAAAAGAATATAAAGTTAGAAATTAATAAGCATAAGAGCTGGTCATTTTGGAGGTGGATAATGGAGATGAACTACTGTATAGCTTAATCCAGAAGTAAAGTTAGCAGGCGCGATCACACATTATAAACGAAAAGGGCAAAATAAGCATGAATACGGAGACATTAATCATTTCCAGACGATTTTACAATAACCTAGACAAATACATTTGAAAAGTTGAATCAAGGAAATTATTTTCAAAAAATGTAGACGACCAAAATGGTCCTTGAGATAGAAAACTACGCAACAGACGAATACCCACTGAAGATGCTGAGAAAGCTTCAAAAAAATTACCTCCCAGCCACACCCTCAAAGTCTGTGAAGTTTAAATGGTTTCAAAGGTAAATTCTTTCAAACTCTCCAGGAATTTATAAGCCTGATACTATCTGAAGTATTTCAGAATGAGAAAAGAAAGAATCATTCCAATTTCTTTTTATAAACTGGCACAATATTTACACAAAATAATTAAGAAGAATGCAAATAAAAATCTGTAGAAAAAAATTTGCTAAACCATTACACATTCACTAAAATAGGCAAAATCCAGAGCACTGACAACACCAAATGCTGGTGACGATTTGGAGCAACAGGAACTCTCAATCATTGCTGGTGGGAATGCAGAATAGTACAGACACTTTAGAAGATAGGTTGGGCCCAGGCGTGGTGGCTCAAGCCTGTAATCCCAGCATTTTGGGAGGCTGAGGCAGGTAGATCATGAGGTCAAGAGATCGAGACCATCCTGGTCAACAAGGTGAAACCCCGTCTCTACTAAAAATACAAAAAATTAGCTGGGCACGGTGGTGCGTGCCTGTAATCCCAGCTACTCAGGAGGTTGAGGCAGGAGAATTGCCTGAACCCAGGAGGCGGAGGTTGTGGTGAGCCGAGATCGCGCCATTGCACTCCAGCCTGGGTTACAAGAGCAAAACTCCATCTCAAAAAAAAAAAAAGAAGACAGGTTGACAGTGTCACAAATGAACATATCTTATCAGACAACCCAGCAATTGTGCTCCCTGACATTTACCCAAATGAAATCTCTGTCCACACAGAAACCTGCACATGAATGTTTATGAAAGCTTTTTTTCATAATTGCCCAACTTTGGAAGCAAGCAAGATGTCCTTCAGTAGGTGAATGGATAAATAAACTGTGCTTCATCCAGACAATAGAATATTATTTCATGCTAAAATGAAACAAATATAGAACAATGAGAAGACATCAAGTGACCTTAAATGAACTTCACTAAGTGAAATAAGTCCATCTGAAAATGCTACAGACTGTGATTCCAACCATCGACATTCTAGAAAAGGCAAAACTACTGAGACAGTAAAAGGATCAGTGGCTGCTAGAGGGTGGGCGGAGGGAGGGATGATTAGGGGAGCACAGAGGATTTCTAGGGCAGTGAAACGATCTCTGTCCTACTGTAATGATGAACATGTGTCATGATACCTTCGCCCAAACCCACAGAATGTCCAGCACCAAGAGTGAACCCTGGTGGAAACTGTGGACTCCGGGTGACACTGATGTGTCCATGTAGGTTCATTGGTTGTAACAAGCATTTCATTCCAATGAGAGATGTCGATGATGGAGGAGGCCATGCGGGTGTGAGGAAAGGGTTTATGGACAACCACTATACCTGCCACTCGATTTTGCTGTGAGCTGAAAATTGTGCTGAAATATGGTTTACTTTTTAAACTCAAAACTATAAATCTATGCTAAAACGCTAAACAAAATGTGGACAAATAAAATCCATCTGTAAATGAAAAAATAACACACTGTGACCCAGATGAGCTGACTTCAGGAATGCGAGGCTAGTCCAGTAAGAAGCTATTACCATCAGACTAACGCTCAGTCAACACCCCCAGGAAATACAGTTCAACGCCCATTTCTGATTTTTTAAAATTAAAGAAGGAAGAATATATGTGTCAAGCTAAAAGCCATCATCAGGCTTAATGGTGAGTAACTGGAAACAGAATCTTTAAAGGCAGAAGCAAGACATGCCTAGTCTATATCATCACTAATATTTAACTTTAATTTAGAGATAAAATCCAATGCATTTACACAAAAAGAAAAGAAGAATATTGGAGGAAAATGGAAAATTATAATTATTTACAGATGATTTATTATCTTACACCGTAATACAGCATTTTGATTTATTACTATATATTATATATGATATGCTACTGTAATACTACTATCATATACAGTAATAAATAATCTGTAAATGACGATTTTTCTATACATAGAAAATCCCAAAAATGCTGAGAACCTATTAGAAACTTGAGTAGAGGGGCGTATGTCACAACATCACACAAAAATCAATACCTTTTCTAAGTATTAAAAAAACTAAAAGGAAGTAAAGATCTTATTCACAAAAATAATCCAAGAGAAAATTAACTCCGTGAAATATTTAAAGGAAATGTTCAGGGTATATACAAATAAAATCTCCCTATTCTACTGAGAGCTATAAAAGAATTTAACTGACTAGCAAGACAACTCACTCTTGGATTGCAATACTTAATATGATACATTGTCAATTTTTCTAAGTTTTTAAATTTAAAGCAACCTTAAAATAGCATACCATTGAGATTTTGGGGGAAGCCTAACAAAAAACAAAAACTAGAATTCATCCAGTTTCTAGTTTGGAGTAAAATAAATGGGCCGGGAGCAGTGGCTCATGCCTGTAATCCCAGCACTTTGGGAGGCCAAGGCAGGTGGTTCACCTGAGGTCAGCAGTTCGAGACCAGCCTGACCAAGATGGAGAAACCCCGTCTCTACTAAAAATACAAAAATTAGCTGAGCGTGGTGGTGCACGCCTGTCATTCCAGCTACTCAGGAGGCTGAGGTAGAAGAATCACTTAAACCCAGGAGGCAGAGGTTGTGGTGAGCTGAAATCGCACCATTGCACTTCAGCCTGGTCAACAAGAGCGAAACTCCAGCTCGAAATAAAAATAAATGTTGAAAATAAATAAAATAAAGGTGTTTAATGAGCCAACAACATTGGGAAAGATGAGGAAAATGGATTATTGATCTGACCATACGAACCCTATTATAAGGCTGCAGTAATGAAAACAACGTGGTATGGGCAGCACTCTGGTGAAACCGAATGGAAGGTCGAGAAAGAGACAAGAGACACAGCATAATTTCAGGTAGCATTGCAAAGCACAAAGGGAAAAAAATGTTCAGCTAATGCCTTGGGGTCAGCCAGCAAACCACTAAAAAAATCCGTTTACCTCACTTCTTACACCAAAATAAATGCCAGATAGAGCAAAGGGATCATTAATCCATGTAAGTTAGAAAAAGAAGCATGAATGTTTTGTATATAGACTTTCCACGCAGGATATAGATGCCAAAGACTGTTAAAGATGTAATTAATATATTCTACTACCAAAGGAAAATAAATTGCCCCCCAATATTATATATAAAGTCATAAAATCAAAAGGAAAATGAACAATTTGTATATTACATATGATGGAAAAGAAAGCAATCCCCTTAATTTTAATGAGCTCATAGAAATTTACAAGGAAAAGAGCACTAACCCAATAGCAAAACAGACAAGCAGATAAAGGAACCACAAATGTTCCATCTGCGTCACACAACTGTAAGATTCAATCTCTCAGGCAGACTAAAAGGTCAGGGATCGATTCCCATTTCAGAGAAATGGCAGCTCAAACACCGTTGGTAGAGTTTAAATGCTGTAGAACAAGACAATTTGTATCTACGAAAGTGAAAAATATGTGCCTTTTGACCCAGAAATTCCACAAATTTACCCTGTGGTAATTGTGATTAGTAAGAACTTATGAGTGCTTGCTCTAACAAAGCAGGGTAAAAATTTCCGAAGTAGATCGTCTTATTGGATTCTTAAAATGACACTATAAGGAAGGTCCTATGCCCTTTTTATTGATAACTAAACTGAAAGTGAAGAAATTAAGGGACTTATCACGTGTGGTGGCTCACACCTGTAATTCTAGCACTTTGGGAGGCCAAGGCGGGAGGATCACTTGAGGTCAGGAATTCGACACCAGCCTGGCCAACGAAACCTCATTTCCACTAAAAATACAAAAACTAGTTTGGCATGGTGGCCCCGTCTGTAATCCCAGCTACTTGGGAGGCTGAGGCATGAGAATCACTTGAACACACAAGGTGTAATTTTGGACTTGCCCAAAATTACACAGTATATAGGGATTTTAACTCAGGCAGCCTTGGTTAGATACTTCCTCCCAAGGATGTTCACTCTAAGAGCTAAAAACTAGAAACGACTCAAGCTTGCCACAGTATGAGACTGGTTAAATATTTTGGGATACATTTCTAAGGATTAGGGGGCAGCCGCTACAGAAATGAAGTCCATCTGTTTGTGCTGATGTCGAAAGACGTCTCAGCAGTGAGAAGAAAGCAAGGTACAGAGCGTGGTCCACTCAGAGTACAGGTCTTTCTGTGTTTCAAAAATCAATCGTATGTCAGTGCTAATAGCGCCTTTATGGAATCTTAGTGCAAATTAGGTAAGGGCAGCCCCTCTGGGTGGTCACAGTCCCGGGGGCATGTACAGAAGGTGGCTCTATGCCTTCGTTTTCCCCTCACCTGGGCACATTAGTGCAGAGTTTATATGAATAAGGATAATAGAAACGTAATTGTTTCTCAATGTCTGGTTGAGATTCGTTCCAGGACCGCCCCCACTCAACCTGTAGATACCAAAACCCCCAGATGCTCAAGTCCCTGATATAAAATAGCAGAGTATTTTGCACACAATTGCACACATTCCTTCTGTATACTCTAAGTCATTCAGTGTAACTAATTGTTGTAAGGTACTGTTTAGGGAATAATGACAGGAAAAAAGTCTACGTGTTCAGTACAGACCCACATCCCCCCTCCCCCGACTCCAATATATTCAAATTCCGCCCAGGGTTGGTCGAATCCATTCATGAATTCAGACTCCATGGACAGGGAGGGCCAACTGCATACACAGAGATGACGTAAGTACACAGAGTAGCGTCTAAACCACCCAAGCTCACTGTCCTTATCGGTATAATTTGACTGTTCCTTATTTGCATTAGTACAATTTACTATTCCAGAAGACTTTTGCCAGACAGATAACCATATTGTTCATTTGAAGACCTTCTCACAAGACCTTGATAGACAGCTTACTCCATAAAAGCTCCTGAGACTGGCCGGGCGCGGTGGCTCACGCCTGTAATCCCAGCACTTTGGGAGGCCGGGGCGGGCGGATCACGAGGTCAAGAGACTGAGACCACCCAGGTCAACATGGTGAAACCCCGTCTCTACTAAAAATACAAAAAATTAGCTGGGCATGGTGGCGCGTGCCTGTAATCCCAGCTACTCAGGAGGCTGAGGCGGGAGAATTGCCTGAACCCAGGAGGCGGAGGTTGCAGTGAGCTGAGATCGCGCCATTGCACTCCAGCCTGGGTAACAAGAGTGAAACTCCGTCTTAAAAAAAAAAAAAAAAAAAAAAGCTCCTGAGACTCTGTGAACACCCCAGGACCTTGGCATTGCTGCTTTCACCAGTCCTAAACTGTGACTTCACCATCCTCAGCCAATCCTAGAAAGCTCAGTGTGGTAGGGGCTGGCCCTTCCCCCACTGAGCAGTGCGCAGCTCTGTCAAGGAGGTGCTCTCCCTCACTGCCATGAGCAAGAAGCTCGAAGCTGTCTTAGCAGCAAGTTGTGTTGTGGTTATTCGGGGGAGCTGCCATGTGGCAGTGGATACGCCCTAAAATAGACTAAGGGTCCTTGTGGGTGGAATCACAACTAATGTCAACGTGCTTCTCTTTGGGAGAGAGACCGTGCAGAGTTCTTTGACTTTTCAGTTTTGCATTATTTGAATGCTTTATGCACATGTATCACTTTTATTACTGTTATCTTCTCTATGCCAATAGCGATTTCCTGGTGGTAAGATGACGGACTTTTACATCTACTTAAATTTTTTTTTTTTTGCATTGAAAGTTCTTATAGAAAAGAGATTATGGCCAATCTCAGGTAAAAATTGCTAGCTTTTTCTTTTCCAATAACTTAAAAGTTATAATATGTATGGAAAAGTATACAAATCCAAGTGTACAGTTTGATGATTCATCACAGATTGAACACACTCATGTAACCACCACTCAGGTCAGGAAGTAGAACGTCACCAGCATCTGAAAGCCTGTAGGGCGGCAGCACAGAGGCAGTCCCTCCCTTCTCAGAGATAGCTACAACCCTGACTTTAGCATCATAGATTGGTTTTGCCTGATTTTGAATTTTATAAAAAACAAACGTAAAGTGTATACTCATTTTAAAGTAAGATTCTTTTTTTTTTTTTTTTTTTTTTAGACAGAGTCTAGCTCTGTCACCAGGCTGGAGTGGAGTGGTGCAATCTCACCTCTCACTGCAACCTCTGCCTCCCGGCTTCAAGTAATTCTCTTGCCTCAGCCTCCCAAGTAACTGGGATAACAGGCACGTGCTGTCATGCCCAGCTAATTTTTGTATTTTCAGTAGAGATAGGGTTTCACCATGTTGGCCAGGATGGTCTCAAACTCCTGACCTCATGATCCTCCCACCTTGGCCTTCCAAAGTGCTGGGATTACAGCCATGAGCCAACATGCCTGGCCTGGAGTAGATTCTTTTGCAAAACACTGAAATTGTGTGATGAAGCCACATTGTTGCAAATACCAGTTTGCATCTCGTAGTATAAATATACCACAGTTTACTTATCCATCCTCTTGATGGACATTGGGAAAGTGTCCATTAGGCAATTATGAACATTGCTGATAGGAGCATTCACACAGATGCCTTTCGTTTATACAGTTGACCCTTGAGTAATACAACTTTGAATCATGTGGGTCCACTTTTACACGGGTTTTCTTCCACTTCTGCTTCCTGGAAGACAGCAAAACCAACCTCTCCTCTTCCTCATCCTCATCCGCCTACTCAATATGAAGATGACGAGGACGAAGCCCTTTACGATGACCCAAGTCCATTTAATGAATAGCCAATACATTTTTCTTCCTTTTGATTTTCTTAATTTTTTTCTCTAGCTTACTTTATTGTAAGAAAACAGTATATTAATATGACACATCGAACATACAAAATGTATGTTAATTTCCTGTTTACGTCCTTGGTAAGGCTCTGGTCGACAGCAGGGTGTTAGTAGACACGTTTTTGGGGAGTTAAGTCAAACATGGATTTGCAGCCGCCTGGGTAGTTAGTACCTTCAGCCTCTGCGTTGCTCAAGGGTCAATTGTATACCGAGAAGTGAAACTCCTGGGCCATAATATAGGCATATATCCAATTACAGAAAATGACAAACTGGTTTTCAAAGTGGCTGTCAGCTGGTGTGAAACTCAGTTCTTGTCTTCTTAGTTCAAAGGAATTTAAACAAGAGACACAGCACAGAGCAATTTACTGCAAAGAATACTCTCAAAGTTAGGTGTGGAACACACTGCACCCTGAGCGAGGACTCAGAGCTGCTGCTCAAAAGGATGACACGCTGTTGCCTGTTACTGGGGAAACTCCTTCTACATTCAAACGGGGCATGTCTCATTAGCATCTTAAATCTCCACCCAGGGGAGTGCTGGGATTACAGGTGTCAGGCACATACTGTTATTTTTGGTAGGAGTTCTTCATACATTCTGGATGTGAACCCTTCATACGTTCTAGGTGTTGCAAACATTTTCTCCCGCTGTATGGCTTGCCTATCACCATCTTAATAGCAACTTTTGACAAACAAATGTTCTTTATTTTGATTTAATATGACATTAATAGTTTCCATTATAAATAATGCTTGACGTTTTGCTCAAGAAATCTTTGCTTAAGATGTTCTCTTATGTTTCCTTCTGTAACCCTTACGATTTTACCATTTGCATTTAAATATACAAAACCTTGGAATTTATTTTGTATGGTGTTGTTAAGTAGGGGCTGAGTTTACATTTTCTCCTTTTTGTTTAGAGACAAGGTCTCATTCTGTCTCCCAGGCTGGAGTTCAATGGCATGATCATGGCTCACTGCAGTCTCCAATTCCTGGGCTCAAGTGATTCTCCAGCCTCAGCATCCTGAGGAGCTGGTACTATAGCTACACACTAGCTAGCACACCCAGCTATTTTTTTTTTCAAGATGTAGAGAGTTTAATAGGCAAGAAGAGGCAAGAAGAAAGGGAGAAGGAAGAAGCTCCCCTGTCTAGAGACAGAGGGAGGGGGGCTCCAAACCTGAGAGGGGGAACCCCACCTGCCACGGATTCCAGCTAGATATATATACAGAGGTTGGAGAAGGCGGTGTGTGATTTGCATAGGGCTCAGGGGATTGCTACTTTTTTGATTCTTTGTAGAGATGGTGAGGCACGGGTCTTGCTATGTTGCTCAGGCTGGTCTCAAACTCCTGGCCTCAAGCAATCCTCTCACCTTGGCCTCCCAAAGTGCTGGCATTATACGCCTGAGCCACCATGGTCAGCTCCAGTGAAACTTTTATCATTAGTGATAGCCAATTGTCCATATAAGCATGAGCCTGTTCCTGAACTTCAGAGGCATTGTTACTCCTCTATCTGTCTATCCTTGCACTAATTTTGAACTGCCTTCATATCTTATGTCTTAGCATTTGGGAGAGTAATTTCTCTCACTTTGTTCTTTTAAAGATTGTCTTCATCAGACTTGTTTCTTGGCATTTCTGTATAAATTACACGCACACACACAAAGGCATTTTTACACATGCATATGCAATGACAGCTTTTATTTTTCTCTTTCAAATCTTGTAATGTTTATTAACTAAAGTATTAAATTGGTTAGAATGAAAAATACAGTGTTGGCAGGGTGTGGTGGCTCACGCCTATAATCCCAGTACTTTGGGAGGCTGAGGCAGAAAGATCACTTGAAGCCAGGAGTTCAAGACCAGCCTGGCCAACATAGTGAAACGCTGTCTCTAACAAAACAAAACAAAATAAAACAAAAATTAGGTGGGCCTGGAGGCGTGTGGTTGTAATCCCAGCTACTGGGGAGGCTGAGGCGGGAGAATTGCTTGAACCCCGGAGGCAGAGGCTGCAGTGAGCTGAGACTGCGCCACTGCACTCCAGCCTGGGTGGCAGAGTGAGACTCTGTTTCAAAAAAAGAAAGAGAGAAAAGGCAAGACAAGGTGAAGGAAGAAAGAGAAACAATATATTTAGAATTACGTGTTTCCTTGAAGATCACAGGCACCTTTGTCTTAATATTGATCTGAGAGGGAAAAGTTTTCATTAGTTTCAATAGTCCATCATCATAGCATTACAGTGCTTTTTTGCTTTTTTAAGACACTATTTATCAGCTTATGGTAGTTCCATCTTATTTTGCTATAGATTTTTTTTGTTGTAAAAGTATATGTTGAATTTTATAAAGGTTTTTAAATATATAGCTTTTCCTTTTATAAAAATGGTGATAACACTGATTTTCAAGTATTAAATCAATCTCTAGTTCCTAAAATAAACCCAACCTGTTTTTCTCACATTATCTCTTTAGATATTGCTGAATTCAGTTTGCTTTCATTTAGGAATTTTGTACCTCCGTTCATGATTGACTTAGCCGATAGTTTTCTTTCTTTCTTCTAATATTATTGTCAGATTTGGCATCGAGATTATGCTGGCCTTATAAAGCAAGTTTGGAAGTGTTTATTGCTTCTGTCCCTGGAAAAGGTTACATAATACTTGTATTATTTGTTTCCTAAAATATTGGAAGAATTCACTGATCTAGGCCTAAAGTATTTTGGTGGATTTTTGGGGGAGTGGGGTTTAAATTTCAGATTGTTTCAGATACAGCACTATTTAACTATCTATTTCTTCGTGTGTTGTATTTTCCTAGGAACTTACACATTTTATGTACGTCTTCGAATGTGTTGACACGAAGCTGTCCACAGTATTCACTTATTACCTGTCAGCTTTCTGCTTGGTCTATAGTCACAGATCCTGGTCATCCCTCACATTGCTCTCTGTCTTTCATCAGTCTTGCTAGAATTTTTTAATGCTTTTCTTTTAAGGAACCAACTTTTGTTTTCTTGATACTCTGAGCTATCACATTTTTTTCATGCTATTCATTTTCCTTCTTAGATTTTGATACATTTAGACCACTGATTTTTGTCAGCCTTTATCTTTACTTAGAAAAGCTTTTAACATAAATATTTCTCTAAATCTGTGATCAGTTGCACCCCACACATTTTTTGCTATAATTCAGTTTCAAATGTTTTATTTCCATTGTGATTTCTTCTTTGATCGACAGATTATTTAGAAGTGCATTGCTTAATTCAAAAATACACGGAGATTTTTCCACTTATCTTTTTGTTACAGATTTCCAGTTTAATTTCACTGTTATCTGTGATCATACTCCATGTGACTTTAAACCTTTGAAATGTTTAGAAAATTGCCTTACAAGCTAGTATAGGGCCTGTTTGGGTAAACGTTCCATATGCACGCCAAACAAATGTACATTCTGCAGCTGTTGGGGGCACTGTTCTATATATATCTCAAATGGGTCAATTTCGTTCATGACGTCGTTCAGATCTTCTCCATTCCTATTGATTTTTTTTGTCTTCTTGTTCTATCAGACACTGAGAGATGTATTAAAAACCACTCAGACAGGATTATAAATTTGTTACTCCTTTTAATTCTGTGAATTCTTTTTATATATTTGAAGCTATATTATTAGGTGTATACAGATTTAAAATTTTTGTATTTTCCTAGTGGATTAATCTTTTTCATTATTTATTTATTTTTCGAGAGGGAGCTTTGCTCTTGTTGCCCAGGCTGAAGTGCAATGGCACAGTCTTGGCTCACTGCAACCTCTGCTTCATGGATTCAAGGGATCCTCCTGCCTCAGCCCCCCAAGTAGCTGGCATTACAGGCATCTGCCACCACGCCTGGCTAATTTTTGTATTTTTAGTAGAGACAAAGTTTCACCTTGTAGGCCAGTCTGGTCTCGAACTCCACTTCAGGTGATCCCACCCACCTCAGCCTCCCAAAGTGCTGGGATTGCAGGTGTGAACCACCACACCTAGCCTCTTTCATTAGTATTACACATCCTCTTACTATTCACTAGTTCTCCTTTCTTTGTCTGATAGTGATATAACGATGCCAGCATTTTTTTGGGAGGAGTAGAGTTTGCAGGGTATGTATTCCTCCATCTTTTTACTTTCGACATTTTGTCCATGCTGTTTATAGTGCACCTCTTGTAAGCACCATGTAATTGTGTAATTACTGATAAACGGGAACTAAAATCTACCTACTCAGCCTCTTGAGTTGCATGTTTCATTTCCTTTTCTTCTTTTATTTTGGATTAAATATTCTATGCCATTGCATTTTCCCATCTCTAAGTGTATGGAACTAAAACCAGGGAGGGCACACAGAATCTTGACTTCTCTTCAAAAATACGCGGGACTCTGCTTTAAAACAAAGATTTCTGCTTCTCACTCCAGAAGTACTGAATCAAAAGTGGAGCAGGAAACAGGCAGGATGCATTTGTTTTAAAGTTCCATAGGTAATTCTGACGGACAGCCAGTTGAACCATCAATCTAGACTCTATGACCTCCTATACCTCTGAAAGGTAAATACAGAAAATGAGGCTGAGAAAACTCCTTCAGAATCAATCCCGTTTCTTAGACTTCAGTGGGTGCAGATGCCGGGCTCCGGTTAGACTCCGGTCCCCAGGTTGGCTGGCTGGTTCCACCTTGCATAGCCCAGAGGCTCTCACTCCAGTCAGGCAGGGGGATCCCCATGTCATCCAGGCTCCTCTTGTCTGGTGTCTGGCACCACAAAGGCAGCAGCTTGAATATCCCAACCTGGCTTCCTTCTCCTCACTGCCTCCCTGATACCTGGCATGGCCTTACCGAAGGAATGGCAAATCTTTATTTCCACTACACAGGGAGACCTGTTATTATCCCCAAGAAGCCAAGTAATGTGTGTGCTGAATCTGCTCTGTCACCATGTACACTGGACTTTGTTTCATCGTAAATCATTACTGTTATAATACTGATGGCACTGTGGACTGTATTCTTATAAAGTCATCTGGAAGAATCCTGAGCCCTTGTTTCCTGCAGAAAGAGTGATTCCCTTGCAAATTAACCACAAAATCACTAAACGGTGTTAGAAAAATGCATATCTACTTCTTATGAAGTGGTTCAGTGCTTCCAGCTCTATCAGAAATAAAATTGGTCTATCAATTTTACCTTCAACATTCAAATGAGAAAAAAAAACTTGAGATAGAGCAGTAAACAAAAACTTTTCTGCCTTAAGCAAGAAGATATCTGATACAGACAGAAACACCAAATAAGTGAAGAAGAAAATATACCATTAATTGAAAACATAAAAAATGGTATCTTAGTATGACCTTTTCTACCAAAATAATTGCAGGCATTTTGATTTATAATACAGTATACATATAATGCATACACTGTCCTCATAAAAGCAAATGTTATACAGAGAAAATCTGACCTTATTTTTCTGTTCTAACAATTTCTCAAAAAGAGATTTTGTTGCAGAAAAAATTCTAAGGGATCTTTTATTTTGTTTAGACTTAAGGTTTCAAATGTATGTTTTTATGAAAAAATTATAATAAAGCAGTCTTTTCTGTGCAGAGCATCCTTCCTGCTCAAGGGGCCCTTCAGCTGCACTGCCCGGGGCTGATTTTCCAGCCCCTACAAGCCAACCTCCCATGTGGCTTGACAATACAAGCCCCTGAACATATAGGATGAAGATACAAAATCTGACCATTATTAGACACTGTGGCGGGGGTGAGGGCAGATGCATATTCTACTCAGGATCTTCTTGGGAAGGCCTGGCCTCTCCTCAGTCAGCAGCCACCTGAGAAGTTTCCCAGCTCAGCCCTGCACCCTGTGCCCGGAGATGTGTCCCTGTGGTGACAAGACCACAAGGGAGGCAGGGACGTGTGCAGGTCTCCCGCAGTGCCCCCTTCCTGAGGGTGAGGACAAGGTGTCTACTGACCTGCCCGTCCCATCCCTCCTCCCAGGGAGCTGGCCCTGACCCTAGCACCTGGCCCTGAACATTTTTCAGGGTATATATTTGGCCTTCCGTGTTGTGTTGTTTCACTGTGACGCAGGTTGATCGGGTTGGCAGCGAGAGGAAATCACGTGGCGTCCTCTGTTTCCAAGATTTGCCCTGGGTCAGGCAGTGCACATGCATGCCCTCCCGAGGCTCAGACCTCCTGGGTGACGTGGCTCAGCAAGCAGCCTGGCCTGGCCGGATCCCCTTCTGCTGGGGAGGCCCCCAGGTAGCTATGCTGGCCTGAAGGAAGGGCTCAGAGTAGCAGCACAGAAGCTTCCCTCCCAGAGAGGAAAAAAGGGAAAGACCGCAAAGGACAGGAAGGAACAGGGCCCAGACTTCCTTCCTGGAACCGCAGGTCCTGAGGGAGAAGAATTCAAGGAGAATCTGAGAAGGCCCGTTGGGGAGCGAACACATAAACAGTTAGCAAATAAAATGGAACATCCTTCTTGGTACCTTGACTTCCAGGTATCTCCACAGTCATCTAAGAGGACTTTTTAAGGAGTCTGCCTTTTGTTCGGGCCCTCGCAGTGTCAGGTTTAGCCAGGTTTCTCTCTCCCAAGCAGAGCTGGAATCACAGTACAAAGTGGGTTGTGATGACCCCTCGGTTGACAGTGTGTACTTTCACTTCAGTGATCTCACTTAATCCTCACTGCAACCCTGTGGGGTGGCAGGTGGGGACTGCCACCCGCCCTGCGGAGATGAGGCACCTAAGCTTCAGGACGTGACCATGAACCCGGAAGCGTCTCCCGGTGTGGTCCTTTTGTCCCCGTCCCACTGCCAATTCTAACTCATTTTTGAGAAACATGGCCAAATGCACCTGGGGAAGATGGGCTTACCTAGCGCTCGTGAAAGCATCCTGAGGACAGGCAAGGTGGGAAGGCGAAAGGGACTACATTAAAGCGAGCACCTGAGAAAGTGACATGCATGAAGGAATGCCGTTAGAACTGAAACGGTTCGCTGGAGAAATCTTTGAAATCTTCCACCAGTCTGAGTCCTACCCGCAGTAAAAATCCATGGGCACGCTTATATTTAACATTTTAACACAAGTTAACAACACCTTGTTGAACAAATCTTAGGTGGGAGGGAAGGCGGTGGTAAGAAAGAGAGGAGGCCAGAATCTGGGGTCTGTGTGGGGCCTGGAAGCCAGGCTGCCAAGAGTCATTGCAGCACGCAGTGCCGGGGGAGTCCCATGGGCTTCCAGCTAACGGCCATGCTGACCATTGGGAATGAGGTGCCTCTCAGCCCCGAGGCCATTCTTTAAACAGTCCATCTCTTTGCCTTTGGTAACCTCTTCCTCTTCCTCTTCCTCCTCCTCTTCCTCTTCATCATCATCATCATCATCGCTCCTCACATCCTGGATGTTCTAGACAAAGGAAAGAATTGGCTGTGAGTGACAATCTTCCAGGATGAGTCTTGAGTAAATCTGCAAACAGGTGGGTCCAGCTCCAAGTATGGCTCCCTTTAATGAAAACCCAATATCGAAATAACCAAACATTCACCAAGATTGACTCTATCAAGGATCATAAAGCAAACCTTAACAAACCTAAACAACTGACATCATACAAAGCATATTTCTAGGCCATAATGGAATTAAGATAGAAATCAACATCAAAAGGTAATGGGAAATTTTCAAAACACTTGGAAATTAAATAAGACTCTTCTAAACAGTCATTGCATCAAAGAGTAAGATTCAAAGAATATTAGAAAATATTTTGAACTAGATGAAAATGGAAATATATCAAAATTTGTTCAATGCGGCTAACATAATGCTTAAAAGGAAATAGGTAGCATTAAGTGTTTATATTCAGGAAGAAAAATAGTCTCAAACAATTTGAGCTTCAACTTTAAGAATCTAGAGAAAAGAGGAGCCAAATAAACCCAAGACAAACAGAAGGAAGGAAATAATAAAGACAAAATAATCAATGAAACTGAAAACAAAACAAAACAAAAACAATAGGGAAAACCAATAAACCTCAAAACCAATTATTTGAAAAGATCTATAGCATTAATAACTCCCTAGCAAGACTGACAAAGAAAAATAGAGAGAAAGCACAAATTGGCAGTAAAGAAAAGAAGACAGAACTATAGATACTTCAGATAATATAGGAATAACAACAGAATGCAATGAATAATTCTATGCATACACATTTGACAACTTAGATAAAATGGATCAATTTCTCAAAAACTATAAACTACTAAAACTTGCCTAAACTGAAATAGGTAACCTAGATAGTCATATGACTATGAAGGAAATTGAATTTGTAATCAAAAACCTTCTGAAAAATAACAGCACTAGGTCCAAATGTTTACAGTGGTAAATTCTATGAAACACGCAGAGGAGAAATAACACAAAATATCCACAATCACTTCCAGAAAATAGAAGAGAAAGAAACAGGTATCATTTCATTTTACGAGGCCAGAATTACCCTTTGTAAAGTTTTTGTAGATGTGATTAAGATCCTTGAGATGATAATAATATCCTAGATTATGTAGGTGGGACCTCTATGGCATCACAAGTGGGTCCTTATAAAAACAGAGGCAGACAAAGAGTCAACACACAGAGGACAGGCAATATGAAGACAGAGAAGAGACTGGAATGATGCAGTCACAAGCCAAGAAATGCTGGCAGCCCCCAGAAGCTAGAACCAGCAAAGAACAAATGCTCCCCTACTGCCTCTGGAGAGAACACGACCCTGCTAACGACATCTTGATTTTGGCTCAAAACTAATTATGGACTTTTGACCTCTTGAACTGTGAGAGAATACACTGCTGTTATTTTGAGCAACAAATTTATGGAAATTTGTTACGGTCACTATAGAAATTAATTCAACTAGCAGTGGCCAATTAAAAACTGTAATTTAAAAATCTGTGCCATTTATAATAGTTTTAAAAATAAAATACTTAGGAATACATCTAATAAACCATGTGTAGGATCTGTATCTAAAACCTACAAAATTCAGAAAGAAATCTCAAATTCTTTGAAAGAAATCAAAGAAGACCTAACTAGTTGGAGAGACATACTATGTTCATGAATTGGAAGACTAAACATAGTAAAAATATTAATTATCCCCAAATTATCCTAGAGAGCCCACACAATACCAATCAAAGTCCCAGGAGAATTTTCTGTAGATACAGACAATGTAATTCTAAAATTTATATGGAGCGGCAAAGGAACTCAAATATCTAAAAGAATTCTGAAAAAAAAATGTGAGGACTTACACTACCAAATTTTAAGACTTACTATAAAGTTACAGTAATCCAGACAGAGTGGTATTCACAAAGGAATGAACATGCAGATCAGTGGAACAGAATACAGACCAGCTAAGATATGCTAGAAAAATTAGGTTTTTCCAAACAGCTGAAATCAAAAAAGCTTAAGAAAAGATGCAGCCCACCATCCGTATTCTGAGAAAAACCATTTCACAACTGCGGATTTTCTCCAGTAATTGAAACACTTCATAGAAATTAGAAACAAAACCAAGTACGCTCTAGGGAGACTCACTAGAGGTCAAGCCATGGTGTTTTCTGGAACTCTACCTGTCTGCTTTGACCGAGTGTCAAGACTTTGCTTGCAAAACCAGCGTGAGTCCGTTTCTTTGAATCTACTGGCCTCTTCCTGTGTTGCCCTTCCAACCTGTTGCTCTCTACACACCGATACCCTGTAGGTTTTGTTACTGGGCTATTGGAACTTTTGTTAGGCAAATTGTTGGCCCTGACCCCTCTGCAAATCATTAAAGGGTCAAGAAAACACATGCTTAAAGAAGGATCCAAAACTCTCTCTGAAGAGTAGAGGGGTGGGCCTGGGTGTCAGCAGCCACAGAACTGTAGTGATTTTGTGCACAGTTCCCACCCTGCCCAGAGCATGCTGTGGCACCCACGCCTGTCATCTGACAGACTGACTCCCCTTGGGAAGTTTTGACTATAGCAGCCGCCATTACCGAGCATATTACTATTCTGATGGTAACTTTCTTTGTAGACCTAGCAAAACTATGTAGTATTCCACTGCACTTTCTCCAAAAATGACCTGGGTGGCCTAGAATAAGTTACTAGCAAAATCATTCATCCCATGTGAGAAGTGGCAAGGTCTTTTAGAAGTTTCTGCTCCCAACAACTCCCTTTGGTTACACAAAACAACGGTGGAAAGAATGAGAGACAAGTTTCTAGCCTAATAGAGACCTTGTTACTTGTCCTACAGGGGCTTTGAAGTCCTCGCGTCACTCAGTAGGACCAGTACTGGCAAATACGACCGGCTTGGCACTCAAGCAGGCACAGGAGGCCTGTATTCAGTGGGTGTGGTTGAAATCACAGTTGTTACAAAGGGAGATCCTCATTCAGTTTGAGAACATACCATACACTAGCAGAAACTGATTAATGCTGAAATTAGGATCAAAATGACTCTCCCCTGATTAAAGCTGGATCAAAGTCAAAGTTTCCTTTGCAGGCTGTGTTCTAGGAGCAGAGGCATAGAGACGGACTGCCTCACATTCAAAGACTCGCTCCATCACAGCACTGAAGTGTCCCTAAAGTGATAGACAAACTTCCAACTTGTTTATCCTTTTGAGGGGCTTACAAAACTGATGAACCTGCCATAACACGTGGTGATTAACTCTGGCTGGTATCGAACGTTTCAGACACCGAATACCATTCCCACAGTCTAGAAGCGCCAAAGCACTGTCTAAAGTCCTTTTTAAATTTTCGTGGCAAAATGCAGGTAAGATTTGCTATCTTAATCATCGCTTAAGTGTGTTCAGTGGGATGAAATACATTCATAATGCTGTGTAATCATCACCACCAGGACGTGGGAAATGGAAACTTGTGAAACGGAAACTCTGTATCCATTAACAATCACTCCCCACCTTTCTCTTTTCCCAGCCTCTGGCACCCCCATTCCACTTTCTGTCTCTATTACTTTGTCAATTCTAAGTACCTCATGTAAGTGGAATCATACAGTATATGTCCTTTTGTAATTGGCTTATTTCACTTTGCATAATGTCCTCAAGGTTCATTCATGTTGTAATACGTGTCCAAATTTCCTTCCTTTTTTTTTGAGATGGAGTTTCGCTCTCGTTGTCCAGGCTGGAGGACAATGGCTGCAACCTCTGCCTTCCAGGTTCAAGCAATTTTCCCACCTCAGCTTCCCAAGCAACTGGGATTACAGGTGCCCACAGCCATGCCTGGCTAATTTTTGTGTTTTCGGTAGAGACAAGGTTTCACCATGTTGGCCAGGCTGGTCTTGAACTCCTGACCTCAGGTGATCCATCCACCTCGGCCTCCCAAAGTGCTGGGATTACAGGCATGAGTCATGGTGTCCAACCAAATTTCCTTCCTTTTAAAGGGTGAATAACATTCCACGGTATGCATATATCACATATTGTTTATCCGGTCATCTCTCAGTGGTCACTGAATTGCTTCTATGTTTTAGCTATTACGAATAATGTTTCTACGAACGCGGATGTGCACAAATCTCTGCGTCTCTGCTTTCATTCTTTTAGATATGTATCCAGAAGCGGAACTGCTGGATCACATGGTTAAGGCTGTTTAATTTTTCTGTGGAACCACCATACTCCTTTCCGCAGTGACTGTGTCATTCAACAGTTCAATCAACACTTGCTATTTTCTGTTTTTTTAATTGTAGTCCTCCTAGTGGCTGAGTGTATCTAATTACAGTTTTGATTTGCACCTCCCTAATGATTAGTTATGCTGAGTATTTTTTTATGTGCTTTTGGCCATTCATATATCTTCTTCACATAAATGTCTATTCAAGTCTTTTGCCCATTTTTGAACGACGTCACTTGGAGTTTTGTTGTTGTTGAGTTTTCGGAGTTCTCAATACATTCAGTTTATAAATCCTTTATCAGATAAATAATTTGCAAATATTTTCTCTCATTTGTGGGTTACCTTTAACTCAGCTGATAGTGTCTTTTGATGTCCCAGAGTTTTAAATTTTATGAGGCCAAATTTGCTCATTTTTTCTTTCGTTATCTGCACCTTTAGTGTTATATCCAAGAAATTGTTTGCCGTATGTTTTCTTCTATGGCTGTAGGTTTTCCATTTAGGTCTTTGCCTCAGTTCAAGTTAATTCTTGTGTGTAGTGTTAGGTAAGGGTCCAACTTCATCCTTTTGCATGTGGATATTCAGTTTTCCCAGCTCCATTTGCCGAAAAGACTCCCCATTGAATGGTCTTGGCACCATTATACATGGGAGGGTTTACTTCTCTATTCGATTCCATGGTAGTTAGGTTTGTCTTTATGCCGGTACCGCCTTGTCTCGATTAGTGCAGATTTGTAGTAAGTTTGGAAATCAGGAGGTTTGAGTACTCCAGCTTCGTTCTTTTTCAAATTTATAAGGGGTGTCCTAAAGTCTCTTAATTCCTGTGAAGTTTGAATCCAAGTTGCTTAAAATATCACCCTAAGATCAGTTCAGTCATGGTTCCCAGATTTATAGAAGAAAAACAGAACCAATTTATGTGACGGTTCCACATATACAGATACCTCCTCTACAGAGCCAGACACAAAAGTTGTTTTTTATACTCTCCCAACTAACCAGTGTAAAATAGAATATGTTCTATTTTCCACAAATCGTTTCTGGCTATTATCAATGGATCTAATTTTTTAAGAAATGATTTTATTTTGTAAAAACCCGTGGCTTTTAAAATTAGCTTTTAGAGAAAAATTAAGTTTTTTGTGCTAGACAGACTCTAGAGCATATCTTGTCTGACATTCATTTTCCAGGTGAGACAAGAGCTATGGGGATCAGTCCCAGCCAGTAGAGTGATACAGCTTAGTGGCAGCAGAGCCCATATTATACCATGTGACTTTGGATTAAAATGCATGCATTTTTTTTCATAATCTCTAAATAACCTAAAATAAATTGAAAATGTGCCAGACTGTGTGGTGATCACCAAATTGTGATGGATGCAGAAAATTATTTGATTATATCAATATAATTTGCATTGGAGATTAAAACCATTTAACATATTCTCCAAATTGCCACATTTTGCAACCTTTTAAAATAGCTTTAAGTTCACAGCCTGAAAGTTCCGCAACTCTAACCATGCAAGGATTTGCAAAAACATTTTGAAAACAAAAATTCACTGGAATTTTAGATAAAGCAATGTTCAAGAAATAATCATGGCAATACAGAGGATTAAGCCCACAAAATTTGTGTTAAACCTTACATGTTGAAGTTCGTTTCAAATCTTAATATCCAAGATACAAAAAGAACTCAAATCACTCATATGCATCAATTAAGAAGGAAGAAACCCAATGCGATAGAAAAGCAAGTAAAGGATATGAAAAGGCAATTCACAAAAAAGTTCAACACAACTGATTAAGGTACTATACTATACAGGATGCTCAATCTTAGTAATCAGTAAAATACAAATTCAAATAATAAGATAACATCTCATGTCCATTAAATTAGTAAATATTGAATAGTCTGATCATACTGTAACAAAACCTGGTGAGCATATGGGGAGCATATATTTGGTTAGGGAAAAAAATGGTATCTGGTAAATTTAACCTAACCACCAACCCCACAGAAATACACACAGACAGACACACACACACACACACACACACACACACACACACACCCTCAGGGACTATTATAAACACCTCCATGTACATAAACTAGAAAACCTAGAAGAAATGGATACATTCCTGGAAACATGTAACCTCCCAAAACTGAATCAGGAAGACACTGAAATGATAAATAAACGAGTTCTGAAACTGAAATAGTAAAACACCCACCAACCAGAAAAACCCCCGGAACAGACGGATTCACAGCCAAATTCTACCAGCTGTATGAAGAACAGTGGATACCAATCCCACTGAAACTATTCCCAAAAAATCAAGGAGGGGCTTCTCCCTAATTCATTCAATGAGGCCAGCATCATTCTGATACCAAAACCTGACAGAGACACCAGAGAAGCAGAGGGCCAAATTGTGAATGAACTTCCATTCACAATTGCTACAAAGAGAATAAAATATCTAGGAAAATACAGCTAACAAGGGATGTGAAGGACCTCTTCAAGCAGAACTACAAACCACTGCTCAAGGACATAAGAGAGAACACAAACAAATGGAAAAACATTCCATGCTCATGGATAAGAAGAATCAATATCGTGAAAATGGCCATACTGCCCGAAGTAATTTATAGATTCAGTGGTATTCCCATCAAACTACCACTGCTGCCCAAAGTAATTTATAGATTCAATGGTATTCCCATCAAACTACCACTGACATTATTCAAAGAATTAGAAAAAACTACTTTAAATTTCACATGAAAAAAGAGCCTGTTTAGCCAAGACAATCCTAAGCAAAAAGAACAAAGCTGGAGGCTTCATGCTACCTGACTTCAAATTATTCTACAAGGCTACGGTAACCAAAACAGCATTGTACTAGTACCAAAACAGACATACGAAACAATGGAACAAAACAGAGACCTCAGAAATAATGCCACACATCTACAACCATCTGATCTTTGACAAACCTGACCAAAAAACAAGCAATGGGGAAAGGATTCCTTATTTAATAAATGGTGCTGGGAAAACTGGCCAGCCATATGCAGAAAACTGAAACTAGACCCCTTCCTTACACTTTATACAAACATTAACTCAAGATGGATTAAAGACTTAAATGTAAAACCGAAAATGATAAAAACCCTGGAAGAAAATCTGAGCAATACCGTTCAGGACATAGGCATGGGCAAAGACTTCATGACTAAAACACCAAAAATAATTGCAACAAAAGCCAAAATTGACAAATGGGGGATCTAATTAAACTAAAGAGCTTCTGCACAGCAAAAGAAACTAGCATCAGAGTTAACAGTCAGCCTACAGAATGGGAGAAAATGTTTGCACTCTACCCATCTGACAAAGGTCTAATATCCAGAATCTACATTGAACTTAAATAGATTTACAGGAAAAAAAAAAACAAAAATAAAAACAAAAAGTGAGCAAAGGATATGAACAGAGACTTCTCAAAAGTCTTCACAGAATTTATGTGGCCAAAAAACATACGAGAAAAAGCTCAACATCACTGATCATTAGAGAAAGCAAATCCAAACCACAATGAGATACCATCTCACACCTGTCAGAATGGTGATTATTTAAAAGTCAAGAAACAATAGATGCTGGCAAGGCTGTGGAGAAACAGAAACACTTTTATACTGTTGGTGGGAATGTAAATTAATTCAACCATTATTGAAGACATTGGGGTGATTCCTCAGGGATCTAGAACTAGAAATACCATTTGACCCAGCAATCCCACCCTTCTACTATAAAGACACATACACACGTTTGTTGTAGCACTATTTACAATAACAAAGACATGGGACCAACCCAAATGTCCATCAATGATAGACTAGATAAAGAAAATGTACATATACACCATGAAATTCTATGCAGTCATAAAAAGGAATGAGATATGTCCTTTGCAGGGACATGGATGAAGCTCAGCAAACTAACATAGGAACAGAAAACCAAACACTGCATGTTCTCACTCATAAGTGGGAGTTGAACAATGAGAACACATGGACACAGGGAGGGGAACAACACATACTAGGGCCTTTCAGTGGTTGGGGGCAAGAGGAGGGAACATTAGGACAAACATCTAATGCATATGGGGCTTAAAACCTAGATGATGGGTTGATAGGTGCAGCAAACCACCATGACACACGTATACCTATGTAACAAACCTACACATTCTGCATTTGTATCCTGGAACTTAAAGTAAAATAAACAAACAAAAGAAAACATCACTGAAAAATAATCAGAGACAACAAAAACAAACAAAAAACATTCCATACTCATGGATAGGAAGAATCAACATTGTTAAAATGACCGTACTACCCAAAGCAACTTATAGATTCAATACCATTCTTATCAAACTACCAATGTAATTTTTCACAGAATTAAAAAAAGTATTCTAAAATTCATACAGTACCAAGAAAGAGCCCAAATAGCCAAAGCAATCCTAAGCAAAATGAAAGAAGCCAGAGGCATTACACTTCCTAACTTCAAACTATACTATAAGACTACAGAATCAAAACAGAATGGTACTGGTACAAAAACAGACATATAGACCATTGGAATAGATTATAGAGAACCCAGAAATAAAGCTGCATATTCACAACCATCTGATCTTTAACAAAGTTGACAAAAATGAGCAATAAGGAAAAGACTCCCTATTCAATAAATAGTGCTGGGATAGCTGGCTAACCACATGCAGAAGATTGAAACTGGACCCCTTCCTTTCACTGTCTATAAAAACCAACTCAAGATGGATTAAAGGCTTAAATGTAGGACCTAAAACTATAAAAACCCTAGAAGAAAACCTAGGACATACCATTCTGAACATAGGCCTTGGCAAAGATTTCATAAGGAAATGTCCAAAAACAATGGCCAAAAAACCCCAAAAATAGACAAGTGGGACCTAATTAAGCTAAAGAGCTTCTGCACAGCAAAACAAACTATCAACAGAGTAAACATTCTACAGAATGGGAGAAAATATTTGCAAACTATGTGTATTAGTCCATTTTCACACAGCTATAAAGATACTACCGGAGACTGTGTAATTTCTAAAAAAAAAAAAAAAAAGAAAGAAAGAGGGCCGGGCGCGGTGGCTCAAGCCTGTAATCCCAGCACTTTGGGAGGCCGAGGCGGGTGGATCACGAGGTCATGAGATCGAGACCATTCTGGTCAACATGGTGAAACCCCGTCTCTACTAAAGATACAAAAAATTAGCTGGGCATGGTGGTGCGTGCTTGTAATCCCAGCTACTTGGGAGGCTGAGGCGGGAGAATTGCCTGAACCCAGGAGGCGGAGGTTGCAGTGAGCCGAGATCGCGCCATTGCACTCCAGCCTGGGTAACAAGAGTGAAACTCCGTCTCAAAAAAAAAAAAAAAAAAAGAAAGAAAGAAAAAGAGTTTTCATTGACTCACAGTTCCACATGCTGGGGAGGCCTCAGGAAACTTAAAACCATGGCAGAAGGGGAAGCAAGGACCTTCTTCATATGGCAGCAAAAGAGAGATGAGTGAGCAATGAAGGGGGAAGAGCCCCTTAAAAACCATCAGATCTCATGAGAACTCAGTCATTATCATGAGAACAGTATAGGGGAAACTGTTCCCATGATCCAATGACCTTCCATTTGGTCCTTCCCTCGAACATGGGGATTATGGACATTACAATTTGAGATGAGATTTGAGTGAGGACACATAGCCAAGATAAATCTGAAAAGGGTCTAATATCCAGAATATATAAGGATTCTACCAATCAACAAGCAAAAAACAATCACATTTAAAAAACAGGCAAAAGACATGAACAGATATTTCTCAAAAGAAAACATACACAAATCTAACAAGCATATGAAAAAAAAGTTCAACATCACTAATAGAGAAATGCAAATCAAAACTACGAGGAGATACCATCCCACACCAGTCAGAATGGCTATTAATAAAAAGAAAATAACGGATATTGGCAATGTTATGGAGAAAAAGGAATGCTTATAAACTGCTGGTAAAAATGTAAATTAGTTTGGCCACTGTGGAAAGCATTTTGGAGAGTTCTCAAAGAACTTAAAACAGAACTACCATTCAACCTAGCAGTCCTATTATTGGGTATATAACCAAAGAAATATAAATTGTTCTACCAAAAAGACATATGTACTTATATATTCATCATAGCACTATTTGCACTAGCAAAAACATAGAACCAACCTAGGTGCCCATCAGTAGTGGACTGGATAATGGAAACGTGGTACATATACACCATGGAATGCTATACAGCCATAAAAAAGAACAAAATCATGTCCTTTGCAACAAAATGGATGCAGCTGGAGGACATTATCCTGAGCAAATTACTGCAGGAGCAGAAAACCAAGTACTGCATGTTCTCACAAGTGGGAACTAAACATTGAGTACACATGGACACAAAAAGGGGTGTAACAGACACCAGGGCATACTTGAGGGTGGCGGGGAGGGGAAAGGGGAGGGTCAAAAAGCTATCTATCCGGTACTGTGCTCACTATCTGGATGACAAAAACATTTGTACACCAAACCCCGGCCACACACAATTTACCCAAGTAACAAACCTGTTCAGGTACCCCCCGAACCTAAAACAAAAGTTGAAAAAGAGCTCCTCTCCCGCCTCCTCCAGCCAGGTAAGATGTGCCTTCTTCCTCTTCACCTTCCACCATGATTGAAAGGTTCCTGAGGCCTCCCCTGCCATGTTACCTGTACAGCCTGCAGAAGCATGAGTCAATTAAATTTCTTTTCTGTGTAAATTACACAGTTTCAAATATTTCTTTATAGCAGTGAAAGAACTAATACAGAAAGCTGGTACCAGCAGTGGGGCATTGCTATAAAGATACCTGAAAATGTGAAAGCAGCTTTGGAACTGGGTGATGTGACGAGGTTGGAACAGTCTGGTGAGCTCAGAAGTTGACAGGAAAGCGAGGGAAAGTTTGGAATTTCCTAAAGACTTGTTGAATGGTTGTGACCAAAATGACGATAGTGACAGAGACAGCGAAGCCCAGGCTCAGGAAATCTCAGATAGAGACGAGGAACTTTCTTGGAACTGGAGTAAAGGTCACTCTTGCTATGCTTTAGCAAAGAGACTGGCTGCCATTATGCCCCTGCTCTAGGGATCTGTGGGATTTTGAACTTGAGTGAGATTATTTAGTGTATCTGGGAGAAGAATTGTTTAAGCAGGAATGTGTTCAAGATTGACCTGGCTACTTCTAACAGGATATGCTCATCTGCATGAACTAAGAGATGTTCTGAGACTAGAATTTATATTTAGAAGGGAGCAGAGCATAAAGGTTTGGAAAATTTGCAGCCTGACCATGTGGTAACAAAGGAAAATCCATTTTCTGGGGAGGAATTCAAGCTGGCTACAGAAATTTGCATAAAGAGGAGCTGACTGTTAATAGCCAAGACAATGGGGAAAATGTCTCCAAGGCATTTAGAAACCTTCCTGGCAACCCCTCCCATCACAAGACTGGAGATCTAGGTGGGAAGAATGGTTTTGTGGGCCAGGCCCAGGGCCCTCACTGCCCTGTGCCCCCTTAAGACACTGCTCCCTGCAACCTAGCTGCTTTAGCTCCAGCCATGGCTAAAAGGGCTCCAGTTATGGCTCAGGCCACTGTTCCAGAGGGATTACAACTGACCAATTAGCTACAATCTCATTCTCATCCCATCAGAACTTTCCAATGCAGTTGCCTTATCTCGAAAGGAAATGGCAGGCAACTGTTTCAAAACCATCATTTGAATAATTTTAAATGCCAATATCTCCAAGTAAAGCAATGCTAATCAGCTAATTTTGGAGAGCTTGGTGTCTCAAGGAATCTTGTGCATGGCTGTTCCTGCAAAAATCAAACTTGTATCTGAATGAGAAGACACTGGTAGTGGGAAAGCAATGAATACTTTGGGAAAAACATCTCACCACAAAGGACAATCGATCACAGGAAAGACAGTTTCTTCATTCACCCCAAGGTTCACAGCCTCGGCACTGTGGATATTTTGCGCGGGGTGATTCTTTGCTGTGGGGACTGTGCTGCCCATTGTGGGATATCTAGCGGTAAGCATCTCCAGTTATCCAGATTATACTAGTGGCACCTCCCACTGTGACAGCCAAAAATGTCTCCACAGATTGTCAAATGTCCCTGAAGGCTAAAACTGCTCCAGTTGAGAACCACTAGTTCAAAAAATACTTCTCAACACCCTGTGCAAAACATTGGGGATATAATGGTCTTTCCTCAAATAACTTACAGTCTATCGAAAGAACTGAATGCTACAGAATCAAACACACAATAAGAAATACATCATTACAGATTTGATGAGTGTTAGGAAGTAGAGAATACTGTGATATTTAAACAGGGGAATCTCACTTAGATGAGGCTGATGCCAGGGAGGCCTTAAGGAAATGAACTTAAGTTGTAACCTGTAGTTTAATGGGAGCAGCTGGAGAAGAGTGGAATAAACAACATTTCAAGAAGAAATGCAGTGTGCAGAGGCCCTGAGAAAGGGGAACCTTGCCACGCTTGAGATCAGCAAGGCCAGCACAGCTAATGAGTGCTGAGAAAGGCAGAGCCTGACTCCAGGTGAGGCCTGGAGTAAGCTTGGATCAGATAATAAATTTCATAGGTCATGGTCAGAAATTCTAATTCATCTCTAAACCCAACTTGAAGCCACGTTGTAGCACTATTTTGGGTGTAAGGAGTGTATCAGTGAGCAAACGGACAAGGCGTTTGTCCTCAGTGAGCTTCTGCTCTTGGGGAGCTGGTTTCTTTAGCAGTGCTCTCTGCCACTGTGTGACCATGGCTGGAGGGAGCCCAGCTGGGGTAGCTGGGAGGCTGAGGTCATGGTCCAGGAGAGAAACACTGGAGGCTTGGGTCATCGGAGTAGCTCTGAGATGTGGAAGGGGTATTATGTAAGAAAGAGCAGTATCTATAGACAGCCAGGTTTGAAGGGGATCCTTAAGGTCATCTAATCCAGTTTCTATTTGATGCTCATAAGCTTTTTACAATAACCCTAGCAGAAGATGCACACCCCTGCCTGTGCCTCTGCAGTAACTCACTACCTGCTTCCTTTTATCTATGGGGCTGATCTTTGCCTCCTTGGAGCTCCACTCATTCCCCCTTAGTACTAGTCAAAGGAAGTCTGTGTACTCCCTTCAAACATTAGTCGATTTTTCGGACATTTAAAGATAGTGAACTCCTCTTCAAGCTAAATATTCCCACATCCTTCAGTTGATCCTCATATGACGCGGCATGGAAAAGCTTCATCATCCTGTTTCTTTAATAAGCATATTCCGATCCACAGCCATCATCCTGTATTGCACAATATGTGTAACACAGCCAGTATCACTCAGTTAAGACACAACTTCCCACCATTTTCATCTCCACCAAAAAAAAAAATGGTGAGCACAATAAGCTTAAAGTCAAATCTGGATGTCTACACTTTCGGCTTTATTTTTGATATAATGTTTTTCATATATTTAAATATTTTGTGTGCGTGTGCGTGTGCGTGCGTGTGTGTGTGTGTGTGTGTGTATGCACATGCTTAAATGTAATTCACCTGGCCTTCATCTGTATTCCTCAAAAATCATAGCAAGAGTGACCAAAAAACAAAAACAAAAAAGTTGGCAATGAGAAAAAAAATACATTCTAATGCGTAGGATAAAACGCTCATTTTAATTAAACGAATCATCTTTGCCGACAGCATTCCCATACACCTCTGGGAATGACATCTGCACTGCAGCTTCCATAAGATTGTAGTGTTGTGTCTTTGAAGTGCTGTAACTAAATGCCGTGCTTGGGAATCTGCGGCTTTGCAGAAATGTCAAAAGCCCAGAAGACTGTGAATCACTCACAACGTCCCACTGCTTTCTGAATGACTCCACATCTAAATCCGCAGTTGGCAATGAAATGAAGAGCTATATAATAAGCATTCTATGCTGTTTTGAAAGCAAGTTTTTAGCTTTCACTATACGAAGAAAATACATTCAGTCAGAGTTCAATTTTCTGAACTACCAGCAAAGTACATTCCTTTTCATTATAGTAGTTCTAATTATCTAAGTTGACAAGGTCACCGAGAAAAACAATTGAGTTTTTCCTCTTTTCTCCCTCCTCAGGGCAGTGGTGTTAAATTTAAATTGAGTGCTGTAAACTGTGGCTACACATGGCTGTTTTCCTTTCAGTTGTCTGGAATATGAATTTTCTAGACCAATGCTTCCCAAACTGTAAAGTGCATGAACATCACCCAGCGTTCTTGGTAAACTGCAGATTCTCGTGAAGGTGGTCACTGGTGGGGCCTGAGGTGTTGTGTTTCTAGCAGTCTCTGGACTCCACCTGCGCTGATAGTCAGAGCGTACTTGGGACAGGACGGTTGTCTGTTAGACCCCAAACCCTCTCTGGATTGCTACACTTCGCGAAAAGAAAAAACTGCAGCAGAGGGTCATCTAAGGGTCTCTCAACTTCTAAAATTCCATGCTTTCAAATAACTGATTTCCCCAGTCTCTGTATTTCGCAAGTAACTTTTCAGTCCAGAAAGGCAACATAAAATTACAAGTATGTGTCTCTTTATATAATAAATGGTTTTTAAAAAATAATTAATCATTTTACAAAATAAATCGTGATTTTGATTCTCCCAAAAAATATGCCATTTCAAGAATTCTGTTTTTCTACAAAAGAAAGAATCTCAATGTGCATACTTTCAAGCCTGAATTTTTTTTTTTGAGAGAAGGAAAGAAAAAAAGGAGTGAAGGAGAGGAAGAAAGAGGAGGAAAAAGAGGGAGAGAGAACGGAAATGTTGCTTCATTCTTAAAAAAATGGGTATTAATAATGGCCAATCAATGTTTCATTTAAAC
>CM052653.1:139657518-139684773 GCA_028533165.1 Leontopithecus rosalia
TATCCTTACTAATTTTCTGTCTCATTGAATCTAAGTCTCTATGTATCTGGGTGTTAGGATCGTTAGCTCTTGTTGTTGCATTGATCCTTTTACCACTATATCTTTGTTGCTTTAAAATCTATTTTATCCGATACGAGAATTGCAACTCCTGCTTTTTATTTATTGATTTATTTATTTTTGCTCTCCATTTGGTTGGTAAATCTTTCTCCATCCCTTTGTTTTGAGTCTTTGTGTATCCTTGCATGTGAAACGGGTCTGGATGTAACATGCCATTGGGTTTTGGCTGTGTCTTTTGATTGGGGGATTTAGTCAATTTAAATTTAGGGTTACTGCCATTTGATGTTAACTGGCTGTTTTGTCCATTCGTTGATGTAAATTCTTCTTTATGTTGGTGCTTTTTACTTTTTGGTATAGCTTTAGAAAGGCTAATACTGGTTGTTTCTTTCTATGTGTAATGCTTCTTTCAGAAGCTCTTGTAAAGCAGGCCTGGTGGTAATCAAGCCTGAATTTTATCAGGTTAGTGCAGAACATCAGTGTAACACAAAAGTCTACTACTTTTGTTAATATTTTCCAGATGGGAGTATTTGTTGAGGTTGTGCAAATTGGCTTTACAAATCTGGGGAAGAGTATAGTGACCTCCGCTTTTAAAAAAATAGACCCAGTAAATGGAGGGGCACTGTGGACACTTTTCCAGTGGTGGAGAAGACACACGCAGCTGGTTTTCTCTACTTCATCTAGTGGATGTCAGCCTAGGATGCAAATCAGGATCATTGAGGGGAAGAAGAGGACTGTCGAAAATTCCAAAGTCTGGATCTCACCTCCACAGATTTAACTGGTCTGTGTTGGGGACTGGCTGTATTTTTCTGTTAGTGCTTTGCAAGCCACTCTAGTTAGTGATAATCAACATAGCTAGCAACATAGCAGTAATGAGTTGATCTGAAGCAAAAATCTGGAGTTCTGGGAGACCTTCTTAAGGGTATGAGTAATATATCTTCTTGTATATTAGTCTTCAGTATAATTACAATCCTTCTCTGATTCAAAAACATGTCAAACAAAATAAGTGCATCTTTTCCATGAGCTGGCTTGTATAGAATACTCCCGAATTCCGTAATAGCTTTTCTTTCTTTTTTCTTTTTAGAGACAGGGTCTCATTCTGTTTCCAGGCTAGACTGTGCAGTAACACAATCATAGCTCACTGAAACCTCGACTTCCTAGGCTCAAGCAAACCTCCTGCCTCAGCCTCCCAAATAGCTAGGACTACAAACATGTACCACCACTCCTGGCTTCAATAGGCCTTTTAAACGAAAGGTCATTAGAATCATTTAAGCACCTGTCACCAAATGTCAGGCTTTCCGATTCTTAAAAAGGCTGGAAGGATAACCTGATCAAGAAAACTGAAGTTTAACAAAAACGAACATAACTTCCAACAAAAACAAAAAACCACCGCCAGCGCCAGACAATTCCCCAGTGGAGGAAATGCTGCTTAACAATAGCTCATGTGAAGACACGGAGGCTTAGTCAATTCCAGGCTCAGGAAGAATTAACAGCATAATGTGACGAACAGCAACAGAATACAAAACTAAGCTACAGCAGTAGAAACAGAGTTTTTGGAAAAAGAGGAAACAGACCTGCTTGACGTTGTATTAGTCAGACCATATCTAGAAAACTAGGCTGACTTCTAGGTATAACATGTAAATAGTCTAGGTAAAATGGAAGAGGAGAGTGATGAGGGAGGTGAAAAGATGCCATAGCATATCTTAGGAGGTATGTTCGGAAGAATTGTACGTATTTAGCCTGCAAAAACAGGGTCATGGAAGTGGTGGTAGGGCATGGTGGCTGGTATCTAAGGAGCTACCATGTGGTTCTGTGCTGCCCTGCGGAGCTCTCCATGAGACATCATCAAGGTCACTTGCAAGGTATGTGGTATGAAATCCGTTGTTAAAAATAGTTCAAGTACCTAAGTCTGCAAATGACTTGAGGACTTCCGGGTCTGAAGAACAATGGTGGTAGCATGATTACAAATTTCCCCCCATTATCCCCAAACAGCTATAGAATCAACATGAACACATGCCTTCAGGTTTCCTAGGATACAAAGAACACTGTTCAGACTATCTATAAAGAGAAGAAAAAGTATATACAAATTCCCCTCTCTAGATGGCAGCCCATATCCAGTAACAGGTTAATGTCCAAATACAGAGGCTTAGCCCCCTTGCCTCAACTGGGTCATCTCTGAAGGGCCACCAGGCTCTAGAGCTCTCTGTAGGGTTGATGGAGGCCTTGATTGCAGTCACATCAGAGTTCAACTTCTCCTTTTGCCTAGCCCATCTCCCCTCACTCCCTCACAGGTGTGGAAGCCCAGGGTATACCCAGATCCTCCTGCATATGCATGGCCATGCACGCGCGTGCACACACACACACACACACACACACGTATACGTACATACACAAAAGCAGGAATAAACAGCAACAGAAAGCTGTGAAGTGGGCAAAGCTTACCTCAGGCGTTCGCTACAGCCTTGCTGACTTTTATCCCCCGTCACTACTCATTTCCTCTGGACAGCCATGATCCTGGGGCCCTTTTGGAGCCTGGGCTTTCTCCACGTTCTTCATACTGCCTTGCATGCAGGTGAACTTAGAGGCTACCATCCAAGCATTAAACAGGTACCTGCCCACTGTAGCTCCCACGTAGGGCATGTTCTGCCCTCAATGCAGTCAGGCCTCCGTGGAGAGCTTTGGGAGTGGATCTGGGTTTCCAGCCCAGCTGGTTGACTTGGCAGAGGCAGTTCCATTACTTTGAAAGATATGAGCATGTTTCCAGGCTCATACTGAAGACACCCCACAAGTATGCCAGTTGCTTGAAGGAATCTTAAGGCCAAGGCCCATTGGAAAGGACAGGCATTCCATGATGTCTTAGGTCAGACATCCAGGGCATGGGCCATGGATCCACATGAAGAGTGCATGCCCAGGATTGCGCTGCTCAGGACTTCCTGGGCCCACCACATGTGGCAAGGAGACACCCTCTGAAGAACATAGCCCCTTTGAGAGTCCAGAGTTCCACAGATGGCATGCGTGCTGTTCCCGAATCAGAGCACAGATCAAGCCATCTGTATCATAAATCACTCAGGCACTAAAGCCCACGTGATAAATCAAAATGAAAATGTTTGAAAAACTAGTTTCTTTTACCCACATCTACACACTGAATGAGTGTTGAGGAATAAGGTTTCTTTTGTGTCACACAAAGCTCTCCTCTGAGACATAGGTAGCGGGGGTGGGGAGATGGGGAGATGGCCACAGAGAGGATACGGCCACAGAAAACAGTGGGAGATTAGCAGGGACAGTGCTGGCCAGCATGGGGCCTTCCTACAACTGTTTTTACCAAGCTCTCTGGCCCGAGGGCCCATTAATAAAACTCTCACATCCTGCTGTGAATGTGCAGATTTATTAACAGGCCACGAGCTGTGCCTATGCCCCAGTCTAAAGTTCAGATTCCATATAAGACATCTGTGTGTGTGCATTTTTTTCTCTATTAACAAAAAGGAGACTATCTGTTCCTTTCAGGATTGTATAAAAATTCATTTCATTTTGGGAAATATGTTTAAAATCGGAACAAGAGATTTGTACTTGGTTCTTCCCCCGCCCCACCCTCTTTTCCAACTTTATCAAGACACAGTCTGTGGTTCTGGGGACATCACAGTCTACATTCGGGACAGAAAAAAGAGAGGCAGGATTGGAATCCCACAGATAGCAATGCCATGCTCCCAGGAAGCAGCTCTCATCTTAACAAGCCCTTTCATTTGCAACTGCCTCTGTTGACTTCCTGTTGGCCAGTTGACTTGGGTAGCCCAGCACTTCCAAAGAACTAGTATTTTGAAAACCATTGCCAGAAAAGATATCAAGCAAAAAAATTTAGTACACTGGAGCTAACGTGATAAACTGAGGATGGAAGATCTCTCGTGGAACTCAGTCAGTCCTGGGCAATTGCAGGGAAGAGTTCTGCTGTTGGAAATAAACGCCAGCAGCTAGAAACTCTTTGAGGAGACAGAGGGTACTGAAGAAAACTGCAATAAAAGATTGTGTTACACTGCCCAGCCGTATGCAGAAAACAGAAACTGGACCTCTTCCTTACACCTTAGACAAAAATTAACTCAAGATGGATTAAAGACTTAAACGTAAAACCTAAAACCATAAAAGCCCTAGAAGAAAACCTAGGCAATACCATTCACGACATAGGCATGGGCAAAAACTTCATGACAAAAACACCAAAAGCAACAACAACGAAAGCCAAAATTGACAAATGGGATCTAATTAAACTAACGAACTTCTGCACAGCAGAAGAAACTATCATCAGAGTGAACAGACAACCTACAGAATGGGAGAAAAAATTTTCAATCTACCCATCTGACAAAGGGCTAATATCCAGAATCTACAAGGAACTTAAACAAACTTAAAAGAAAAAAAGCACACAACCCCATCAAAAAGTGGTGAAGGATATGAACAAACACTTCTCAAAAGAAGGCATGCTGTTGTCATCAGCAACAGAGAGAGATACTGCAACATCTAAATGTGGTAATCACCACAATCCTAGAGGAAGCGGCATCACTTTAGGAAAAGAACATAGAAGACTTTCCAAATAGCTTGAAAAAGACGTCAAACATCCCAGTGTAAGAAAATGTCAGCCGGGCGAGGTGGCTCACGCCTGTAATCCCAGCACTTTGGGAGGCCAAGGCGGGTGGATCACAAGGTCAAGATATCGAGACCATCCTGGTCAACATGGTGAAACCCCGTCTCTACTAAAGACACTGAGGTAGCTGGATCACTTAATCACCTGAGCTCAGGAGTTAGAGACCAGCCCGGCCAACATGGTGAAACCCCATCTCTGCTAAAAATATAAAAATTAGCCAGGTATGATTTTGCACACCTGTAATCCCAGCTATTCAGGAGGCTAAGGCAGGAGAATCACTTGAACCTGGGAGGCAGAGGTTGCAGTGAGCCAGGATCACACCACTGCACTCCAGCCTGGGCAACAGAGCAAGACAAAGAAAAAAAAGAAAGAAAGAAAGAGAGAGGGGGAGAAAGAGAGAGAGAGAGAAAGAAAGAAGGGAGGGAGGGAGGGAGAAGAAAAGGAGGGAAGGAGAGAGAGAGGGAGAGAGAGAAAGAGAGAGAGAAATTCATGAGAGCTGAGCATAAGCCACACTAAATGCACACACAGGAAGTATTAATATGTATTAGTTATGTTTTGAGGATGTATGTTCACAAATACAAAACCTCTGGGGAAACAGAAGAGCTCAGTATTTGCGACACAGGCTATGATGCATAGGCTTCATGGGGGTGAATCGGCTGCTGTGTGACATTAGGCAAGTCACGCAACTTCTTCATTCCCACTCGTTCCTAGAGGGATGACAGCAGCTGTTCCACAGAGTCACCATGAGACTAAAGATCAGCAGGAATTCACATATGTCAACATCCGTGGCAAACTGCAATACGATAGCGAGGCCTTGCAGACAGGAGCCACAGTGTCTTCCTAGACATTAACGATGGCATCGGTGGCCTCTTCCATTCTAAAATTGTATGGGAATCACTTTTTGTCGTTGAGCTAAATATATAGTGTGGAAGAAAGTTCAGATTTAAAATTCCTGAAGCCAAGCAACTTAGCATGTTATTTTTTATCATTACAAGTTTACAAATTATGCTGTTCCTTGAATAAATTGCCAAGCTAGTTAATCCATATAAATATTCAGAAATATAAAAATATAAGTTGATAGCATTTCTATCATACTTTGTTTCAACAATCAGTCTTTGTGGAATTTTTTTTTTTTGAGACGGAGTTTTGCTCTTGTTACCCAGGCTGGAGTGCAATGGCGCGATCTTGGCTCACCGTAACCTCCGCCTCCTGGGTTCAGGCAATTCTCCTGCCTCAGCCTCCTGAGTAGCTGGGATTACAGGCATGCACCACCATGCCCAGCTAATTTTTGTATTTTTCGTAGAGACGGGGTTTCACCATGTTGACCAGGATGGTATCCATCTCTTGACTTCATGATCCACCCGCTTCAGCCTGCCAAAGTTCTGGGATTATAGGTGTGAGCCACAGCGCCCAGCCTGTGGTATTTTTATAAATTATTGTTCAGCAAAGTGCAATTTTACATTCGTTCTTATCTACTAGCAAAATAGACTTAGAGGCTTCTTGGATGTTACAGACTTTGTATTCCCCTCCCTAACATGCTGACATCTTAGAGAATGTGTCAGAAATGATCACCCAGAATGTGAGTCATGAAAGTCAACTGGCAGAAGACAGCTCAGAAAACTGTCACTGGAGCCTCTGCTTTCAAGTCAAGGACTCATAACGTCAGAGGCAGCACTGTTTGCCACAGCAAAATGAAGAGGTTTGCTGAGACCCAATTGCCTGACAATGACTCATTCACAGGTTCTCTGCAGTTTGGTAGAAGGAACCTGCTGATAGTGATCATATTGATCATGACAATGTGATCGATATCATCACTAACATCAACCATGTGCTTACTCTGTGCCACCCACTGTTCTAAGGGCTTTATCCTTCAATGCAGGTCTAATATAATTATCCTCATTTTACAGGTGAGGAAACCAAGGCAGTGAATGAAGTAATATACCCGAGACCACACTGCCAGCGAATGAGAGAGCTGAGGTTTTAATCTACGCAGAACCTGTACTCTTAGCTTTCTAAGTACTTCACTTGGAAGTGATCTGAGATTTTAAAAAAATGAACAAAATACTTTCTTATGCTTTAAAAAAGTTCAAAAGTAAATTAAAGGATTTATGCTACATTTTAATCTATGATCTTGATTACATATCAATTGGATTATGTACTTTTTTTTTTTTTGAGATGGAGTCTCACTGTGTCTCCCAGGCTGGTGTGGAATGCAGTGGTGTGATCTCAGCTCACTGCAACCTCTGCCTTCCGGATTCAAGTGATTCTCTCACTTCAGCCTCCCAAGTGGCTAGGATTACAGATGCATACCACCACACCCGGCTAACTTTCGTATTTTTAGTAGAGACAGGGTTTCACCATGTTGGCCAGGCTGGTCTCAAACTCCTGACCTCAGGTGATCCTCCCGCCTCAGCCTCCCAAAGTGCTGGGATTACAGGCATGAGCCACTGCGCCTGGCCTGTATTCACTATTTATTCTTAATTTTTGAAATTTTTGTGAGTATATAGCGTGTGTGTACGCATATACATATATTCTAAACTGCAGAATTCTAAAGCGCACACACACATATGTATTTAAATTTTGAACATTTTTGAATACTATTTTTTAACTCCATGCAAGTGTTTTAAATTAATTTTCTGGTTATTTCTAGTTATTAATTTTCTTCCCTCAATTCAAATAAAGAAAAATTTTAAAGGTGAAGTGTTACAAGTTAAGTGTTCAAGTTCTAGTCTTCTCTTTGCCATGAAATTACTGTGTGAACTTGGTCTAGTCCTCAGTTTCCTCATGTTTATCAGAGTGTTCCTTTCTTTAGCTAAAAGAGTTCAGTGTATGCAAAGTGTCATTCTATGAACGTAAGACATCCTGCCTGTTGAGTTGCAGATGGCTGGGGCAGGTTGCCAAGGGGCTAGTTTCTCCATCCTGCCTTTCATGGCTGCACACTACAGTTCCCCCCACACACCCACCAGCACAAGATGTCACAGAGACATGCCTGAGTTGGCCAGGACCCAGGATGATATTTAGAAAGAAGAGAATAAAACCTTAAGGATGATCAAGTTTTCTTAAGTAATATTAAACAAAAGCATACTATGTTCCTTCTAATTTCCTCTCAAACCACTTCTCATGTTAGCAAAGCCAATGACAAGATGAACGTCAGCCTGTCATATTTTCTGATGTAACGTATGGGCTGGGAGCTCATCACAAAATCAGCCATTTTATAGGAACTAGATATGTTTCAGCGCCAAGCCACGTTCTCAAGCAGCGGGATGCCTGCTAAGCAGGGTCCATATATGTTAGAGTCCTGGAAGTACAGTGATATTTTTATCTAAGACATTCAGGAGCAAAAGCAAATAGTGGAAGGTTGTCATTCATCAAATGCAATGAATGACCTTATTCTTTAGGAAAAATAAGATTTCACTATTACCAAAAATGCTATTTTTAGAAGTACAATCACCTTTTTTTTTGAGTCTGCCATGAAAATTCATGGAGATCAAGTATGATTAATGCATTATTTTGTAACTTGCCACCCATAACAGGGTGGTTTGTTTTCCAAATTTCTTACCCTCTGCATATTTAAAGTTACTTACTGAGAGCTTTCCACATGTAAGGAATTGAAGGGACAAATTTGCAATCTCTGTTACAAGATTTAAAAGAAATTTTTGGAGGCCTCGGAACATCCACAATTTTATTTTTAAAGTATCCAAGAATTTGTCGCCTTAGTAACGATTAAATGCATGAAATGCTAAATGCTTATTAAGTAGAGTTGAAATGGATTTGTTTGTTGTTCCTCTAAGAATTTTAAGTACAGCCTCTAGCCCTCGCAATGCAACTATGCCTTCAAACATTGTTCTTTAAAAGGAGGCTTTATGGCTTTGGAGGAATAAGCTGATTTCACAGCCAGTTTTGCCACTGCTGTGGAAAGCAGAGTACACATGCAAGCCAGCTGAAGTCACTCAAACTACAAGGATTACGGCTGTGGGGGCCTCCACAACTCCTGTCCAACTGCAATTGGAAACAGCTTTTCCAAAGTACAACATGAGAAATCAGGAATTCTTGTCCACAGCTCCCCAACCTGCTGGGTTTCTAATCAGGGCTGGCATGACCCATTAGGGATCAGACACAGGAAAATCACAATGAAACTAGGGTATCTTCTGTTTTCCAAGCCTGACTGCCCCGGATCCCTTCCAAGCCTGTAATTATTGTCTCTCACCAGTTGATAAGGGAACTATTTCTGCATGGGGATAGGAGCTTCTGGAAGGGCAGGCCCAATCATTACAGGCTCAGTTCAGGGCCTTTTTCCTTCACACCAACTATTTAACTTATCTCAGTTACTTCAACTTTATCAGTCACATAGAGATAAGACAACTTTTTCAGAGATCATAAAAAAGCGATTTAGAACTTTAATAAACTAGAACCATTCAATGAAAGTTTTTTTCTTGGCACTACAACTTTAAGGGGAAAAGTTGGCTCTCAGGAAAACAAAGTCATCAGTAATTTAGTTAAAGAAGAATGTTCTCAGGGTTTGTTTTTTTTCTTTAGATTAATCCAGATGTGGCCCAATTTCCCAAACCTCTGTCAAGATTTAGCAACTAAGAGATGGTAGAAAACTCAGAGGTCAATTATGTCAACTTCCATTTCCTTTGTCAACTCTTCAGTGATCTCTGAGACACACTTACTAAAGTTGGAAAATGAAGTATTCCGAGAGCTGATTTTAAAACAAGCTTATCAAACTGACTGCCAGCATTCTTGGTACACACAAATCACTCAATCTGATGATACACTGCTGTATTATACATGGGTGGTAACACCTCAAAGTGAGCCAGCTGTAACTTTCAACTTGAAAGACCCTTAATTAAAACTCCCTTACGTAATCCAAAACTAAAATTCTAAGAGAAATACCCTTGGCTGAGAGGGGGTCCATCAGGCAGCTGGCAGCTAACTATAACATACAGAATGTCCTGTGTTACACACAGGCCTCAGAGACTTGCTATAGAAGAAAAGATAAAAAGAGAATATAACTCAAGGGACCAGAAAGTGAGAGTCAGACACACCGCATTATGCACCCTTCTTTGCAATCCAGGCACTGCTGGCCATCAGTAGCATTAAAACAGAGACCTTAAGACTGACTTTCGTAGCAATAAGACACCAAGTTCCAGCCTGACTCAAGCATAGCATCGCATGATAGATAGCAGCCCCTGAAAGAAATTGAAGTATTTTACTCCAAAATATATTTTGCACAAAATATATTAGCACTGAAGTCAGCCACCTGGAGGCTTCATCTGCATGATGAAACCTTGGTCTCCACAACCCCTTATCTTAATCCAGACATTCCTTCTATTGATTTCAGCTCTTATCTAAAGAGTTATCTGATAACTCTTTCAACCAATTGCCAATCAGAAAAATCTTTGAGTCCGCCAGTGACCCCCACTTCCAGTTGTCTGCCTTTAAAGACCAAAGCAATGTACATCTTACATGTATTGACTGATGACTTCCATCTCCCTAAAATGTCTAAAACCAAGTTGTAGCCTGACCACCGTGGGCATACGTTCTCAGGATCTCCTGGGGCTGTGCCATGGGCCACTGGTCACTCATGTTTGGCTCAGGATAAATCTATTCAAATATTTTCCAGAATTGACTGTTTTTATCAACACTTAGATGCATTATTTCAAAATAGCAAGGATGTGATTCTTTTTACCTACTTTAAAGGCTCAATTCAAACTCCATGACTCAATGAAACATTTCCCGTTCCCTTGAGTTAATTTCTCTTTTTATCTTTTCTTCCATAGCAAGTCTCTGGAGCCTGTATGTAACACAGGACATTCTGTAAGCTACGGTTAGTTGCCAATAGGTGAACGTTCCCCCAGTAGATGGTGGGCTGTTTCCCTAAAGTCAGGGATTATCTTATTCATCTCTGTTCTCTTTCCCTCACTGTGTCCTGGAATTAAAGCACAGAATCTAATTCAAAACAACACAAACAAAAAACCTTCAATAGTCTAAGAGGTCTAATCAATAGTCTAATCAATTTGTTATTATTTAGAGAAGACATTTTTAGAAACGAAGTATAGTGTGTTCCTCCACAGAGGAACCAAATAGTGAGTAGATAATCACACTCTGAACAGATCCTCTAAGGGAATAATACAATTCAACAGAGAACCAACGGGAAACACTTAAGGCAAAAAAGGAAAGCGAAACCAAGACTGTCTGCTCATCTGGGAACCTGGAGACACTCCCCAGTGTGGAAAAGGGTAAGAAAGAGATCCCAATGGTCCCCATGCCCATCATGGACTCCTGCAATCCTAGCCACAGGAGAGCCCCTCAACTCTCATGGGCCATAAGACTAACAGAGAGAGCTACCTAGAGTTGACACGAAAGCATTGCTCCATAGAAGGCGTGCACACTAGGTCCCACACACCCGCTGAGTCCTAAGCAGCTACAGCATAGTGCCATTTGGAGAGCCTAGCCTCCGCCAAACTGCAGCCTGCGCTGAAGCACGACAGTCCCTGCATCTTCACATTCCTGGATCCCCATTGACATCCCCCATGTGTGGGCACTGCTGTGGCTGACCATTGCCCAGGGCTGAAGCATGAACCATTGACAGTGGCCCTGATACCCCCAGCAGTAGAGCCATCACACATACTTATGGGCCCCACTGCTGGATGCCACTACCAGGGCCAAGGTGCAAGCCACTGGCAGTGACCCCACTGCCTTGTAGTAGAGTCATCATCAATTTACAAGTGTCTGAGGACAGGTTACCCTATCCAACATAAGGACCCAACAACATAAAAACACTACAGCCCAATATCCCTGATGAATATAGACATAAAAATTCTCAACAAAATACTAGCAAGACAAATCTAATATTACATCAAAAAGATAATGTACCACGACCAAGTGGGATTCACCCCAGGGATGCAAGTTTGGTTCAGTATAAACAAATAAATAAATGTGATACATTACATCAACAGAATGTAGAATAAAATCTATATGATCATCTCAACATACACAGAAAAATCACTTCGTAAAATTCAGCATCCTTTTATGATAAAAACTCTTAAACTAGTCATAGAAGGAACATACCTGAACATAATGAAGGGCATATATGACAAATTCATAACTAACATCATAGTAAATTGTGTTTAAAAACCAGAACAAGACAAAGATGCTCACTTTGCTAATCCCGTTCAACATAGTACAAGATGTCAAAGTCAGAGCACTCAGGCAACAGACAGAGATAAAAGGCACCCAAATTAGAAAAGAGGATGTAAAATTGTCCCTCTTTGCAGATGGCATGATCTTTTTTTTTTTTTTTTTTTTTTGAGACAGAGTTTTGCTTGTTACCCAGGCTGGAGTGCAATGGCGCGATCTCGGCTCACTGCAACCTCCGCCTCTTGGGTTCAGGCAATTCTCCTGCCTCAGCCTCCCGAGTAGCTGGGATTACAGGCATGCGCCACCATGCCCAAGTAAGTTTTTGTATTTTTAGTAGAGATGGGGTTTCACCATGTTGACCAGGATGGTCTCGATCTCTTGACCTCGTGATCCACCCGCCTTGGCCTCCCAAAGTGCTGGGATTACAGGCGTGAGCCACCGCGCCCGGCCGGCATGATCTTATATCTAGAAACACCTAAAGACTTCACCAAAAAACCCTTAGATCTAATAAATAAATTCAGTAAAGTTACATAATACAAATTCAACATAAAAAAGTATGTCTACATATGAACAACACACTAGCTGAAAAAGAATTCAAAAAGGCAATTCCATTTACAATAACTACAAAAAATACCTAGGGATAAATTTAACCAATGAGGTAAAAGACTTCTACAAGGAAAACTACAAAACACTGATTTTTAAGAATTGAAGAGGACATAAACAAAGGACAGCCCATTCTCATGGATTAGAAAAATTAATATCATTAAAATGACCAGACTGCTCAAAGCAATCTGCAGATTCAATCCAATCCCTACCAAGATAGCAATGTTGGCAAGGCATAGCAGCTCACACCTGTAATTCCAGCACTTTGGGAGGCCGAGGCAAGAGAATCGTTTGAGCCCAGGAGTTTGAGACGAGCCTGGAAAACATAAAGACCCCATTGCTACAAAAATTTTTAAAAATTAGCGAAGTGTGGTGGCATGTGCCTGTAGTTCCAGCTATGTCGAGAAGCTGAAGTGGGAGGATTGTTTGATCCTGGGAGATTGAGGCAGCAGTGAGTCATAATCATGCCACTGCACTCTAGCCTTGAAGACAGAGCAAGACACTGTCAAAAAAAAAAAAAAGATACCAATGTCATTTTTCACAGAAATAAAGAAAATGCATACATTGGGGAAAAGGACACTTTCTTCAATAAATGGTGTGGGGAAAATTGTATATCCAAATACAGAAGCTTGAAACTAGACCTCTATCTCTCATCATATACGAAAGTCAACTCAAGATAGATGACAGACTTAAACATAAGACCCCAAAACATAAAACTACTTTAAGAATACACAAGGGAAGTACCTCAGGGAAATACTTCAGAGCACTGGTCTAGGCAAAGATTCAATGGCTAAGACCTCAAAAGCACAGGCAAAAAAAACAAAAATAGACAAATGGGACTATATTAAACTAAGAAGCTTCCGCTCAGTGAAGGAAACAATCAACATACTGAGGAGACAACCTGTTGAATGGGAAAAAATATTTGCAAATTATTCATCTCATAATGGTCTAACATCCAGACTATACAGGAAACTCAAACAGCTCGACAGTAAAGCAAGAACAACAACAACAACAAATAATAATAATTATTATTACATTAAAAAGGGGCAGAGGACATGAATAAATATTTGTGAAGAAAAAACACACAGTGGCCAGAAGTTATATGAAAAAATGCTCAACGTCACTAATCATCAGGGAAATATGCAAGTCAAAACCACATTGAGATATCATCTCGCCCCAGTTAAAACTGTTATTATTAAAAAGACAAAAAGTGATTGATAGATGCTGGTGAGAATGAAAAGAAGAGATACACTGTTTGTGGGAACATAAATTAGTACAATCTTATGGAAAACAGTATGCCGATTTCTCAAAAACTAAATGTAGAATTACCATATGACCCAGCAATCTCACTACTGGATATCTATCCAAAGGAAAAGAAATCAATATATCAAAGAGTAGAATGATAGACTCCATCCAGGTGGAAGGGTGTGTTGGTTGGGTTGGGGAGAAGACGAAGAGAGGTTGGGTAATAGGTAAAAACTTATAGTTAGATAAAAGGAACAAGTTCTAATGTCTGGTAGCAGGTATCTGTAGTTAAAACAATACACTGTATATTTCAAAATAGCTGGAAGAGAGGACGTGAAATGTTCCCAACACTTGGAGATGATAAATACTCAAGATGATGGATACCACAATGCCCTGACTACACACTCTATGCATGTGCAAAATGTCATATAAATATGCACATATATTACATATCAATAAACAAAAGTTTAAAATTTTTCTTCAAGCATAAAAACCAACAGCAACCAATTTTTAGAATTTTTGAAGACATTTAAAAAATGTCAAAATAATATATTTTCTAATAAAAGCAGTTTCTTCAAAGCACCTTAAAGACCTATTTATGAAAAATATAGCTCTATTTTACCAAAATTTTAATCAAATCAAGAAAAAATAATTCTGTTTAAAACTATGAATTAGCTTAAACATTCAACAGTCTGGGCCTCACCATTAACCTGGCAATGACATTCACTCACTAAGAGCAATAATATTTGGACAGTCCTTACCTTCATGAATATACATCTGTTGAGCATCTTCAAGATGTAATAACCCCAGTAAAGGTGAAGGACCTGCAAGATGATGAGCTGTAGGTTGAGGAAGATGTATGAGAAGAAGGGCTCAAGGTAATACAAGGGTATGATCAGCGTACAGTATAAAATCCTGAAACACCAAACAGATGAGAGGCTTTCATTACAACCAAAGCACTTATGAATGTTCAATAACAAAACATATACTTTTTCTCCTAAGCCATTCATTTATTTCATTTCTAATAATGCCTAGGAAATTATTGAAAGAAAAGATACAATCATATTATCTTAAATATCATTGCGGGCAAGCAACAAAAAAAGTACAATCTGTCTTCCTGAATAAACGTTAAAGAAAACAGCATTTTTATTACCCAGTGTTTAAACTAGAATGTTTCTGAACCCTGGTTTCCTCTTTTCAAACAAGATAATGCACCAACCATTTTTATCTTTCAGTGATGGGGTTAGAGGATGTTGAAGAACAGATAAGATAGTGCATGTTTATACAAGGTCATTATTGCCTTACAACACAGTCTCATCTATTTGGCATCAAAGATGAATATAGAATACTACAAAAATAAATGTTCCAAATAAAAGAAGCTTTAACAAAGCAACAATTCCGTGATTACTTCCATTTCTGCTTCCAAAAGTAAACTACATGCTTTATTAATTTCATAAACAGACTCCTGTACACAATTTGAACTGCTCCTGATGACCTAAGATGCACATTGTCTTCAGATATTATTGCCATATGGGCCAGGCATGGTGGCTCATCTCTGTAATCCCAGCACTTTGGGAGGCTGAGGTGAATAGATCACTTGAGGTCAAGAGTTTGAAACCAGGCTGGCCAACACAGTCAAATCCTGTCTCTTCTAGAAATACAAAACTGAACTCGGTGTGGTAGCTTGCACCTGTAATCCCAGCTACTAGGGAGGCTGAGATATGAGAATCATTTGAACCTGGAATGCAGAAGTTGCAGTGAGCCAAGATTGTGCCACTGGACTTCAGCCTGGGTGACAGAGCAGGACTCCACACAAACACACAAAAAAGATATTATTGCCATATCAAGGGCTATTTGTTCATTTCTTAAACCTACATAGTACTATAAATTTAGAGCCCTTCGATAGGTTTGTTTATAAGTATATTAGTTATAGAAATAATTTTTCATGTAACATTGGGGAAACAAAAAAATAAAATTGTCCATAACACCATCACCTTAAACAAACAACATTGTAATTTTCATGCATTCTCTTCCAGTATTTTCCTATGTAATTTTTAAAATTTTTTATTAACATGCAATAAAATTTACTGTTTTTTTGGTGTATCACTGAATGAATTTAATATGCCTATAGGTTTGTTCAAACACTATTACAATTAGAATACAGAACAGTCCATCATGCCAAAAATTCCCTGATGCTATCCCTTTATTGCTCATACCCTCCCTTTCATCTCTAACACTTAGCGAACACTTTGCTCTCTATCCTTTGGTCTGTCTTCCCAAGAACATAAATGGAATCATACAGTATGTGAGCTTTTACGGCCACCTTCTTTCACATAGCATAGTGCTTTTAAGATTCATTCAGTTGTCATGGTTATCAACAGCATGCTCCTCCTTATTACTGAGTGGCACTCCACTTTACAGCTGCACCATAGTTTGTCTTTTCACCCCCTGAAGAGCATTTGGGTTGTTTCCAGCTTTTGACACTTCTGAATAGAACTGCTATAAATATTCATGTAGATACTTATATGTGAACAGAAATTTTGATTTTTCAAGGGTAGGCATATAGGGGTAGAATTGTGTGCTGTATGGTAAATATATGCTTAACTTTATAAAAAACTGAAAAACTATTTTCCAGAGTGGTTGCTTTATACTCCCACTAGCAAAGCATGAGAATGTCAGTTGTTCTGTACCCTTGTTTGTACTTCATATTGTTCTATATTTTTGCCACTGCAGTAAACATAGCACTCGTGAGATTTTATGTTCAATTACATTTAGCTTTAAATCAAATACATTTTATGCTATTTAGACAACTTGGCACATATAATATTTCATAAACTAAAATTATTTCTGTAAAAGTGTGTATTTCTAAATGTGAGATTACTGTTTCAAGGTGTACATTAAAGTTACAAAAATTCAAGGTGTATATTTAAAGGTACTAAAGTAGTGCCAAATATTTTTCCAAAATTATAACTATTTATAAGGCCACAAGCAATTTCTGAAAGAAGAGTTTAATTGAACTCAGAACTAGTATGAAATCATTTCAAAATTTGTTAACTTAAAAGATAAAACACTTTCAATTTACATTATTCACAAGGCTTTAACAGTTCCCTTATGTCTGCTTAGTAGCTGTATTTCTTCTTTTGTAAGTTATCAGTTCAAGTTCTTTGTTTGAAAAACAGGGGCCAGGTGCAGTGGCTTATGCCTGTAATCCCAGCACTTTGGGAGGCCGAGGTGGGTGGATCACCTGAAGTCAGTTCAAGACCAGCCTGACCAACATGGTGAAACCCCATATTTACTAAAAAATACAAATATTAGCCAGGTGTGGTGACAGGTGCCTGTAATCCCAGCTACTGAGGTCACTGAAGCAGGAGAATTGCTTGAACCTGGGAGGCAGAGTGTGCAGTGAGCTGACATTGCACCCCTGGACTTCAGCCTCGGTGATGTAGTGAGATTCCATCTCAAAAAAATAGATGTAATAACTTGATTGCTTTTAAAAACTTAGGAATTGCCGGGCGCGGTGGCTCACGCCTGTAATTCCAGCACTTTGGGAGGCCGAGGCGGGTGGATCACGAGGTCAAGAAATCGAGACCATCCTGGTCAACATGGTGAAACCCCGTCTCTACTCAAAATACAAAAAATTAGCTGGGCATGGTGGCGCGTGCCTGTAATCCCAGCTACTCCGGAGACTGAGGCAGGAGAATTGCCTGAACCCAGGAGGCGGAGGTTGCGGTGAGCCAAGATCGCGCCATTGCACTCCAGCCTGGGTAACAAGAGCGAAACTCCGTCTCAAAAAAAAAAAAAAAACAACTTAGGAATTACAGAAAAATATACAGAGGTTAAGGAAAAAAATCACCTCAAGTCTCACAACTTACAGATAGCCCAGAATATTTTGGTGAACATAATTCAGGATATCTCTCTCAAAAATACATTCTTCCAGATGCTCTTTTTGTTGCCCCTCCTAACACCACATGATTTTACGTAAGGATGTGATCACTACCTATGTGTGATATTTGTACCCTGCTTTTTTCATGCAATAACATTTTCCAGAGAGCTTTCCACATCAATGAACATAGCTGTATGTCAAGAGTCAGCAAACTTGTTGGTAAAGGAACAGATGATAAATATTTCAGGCATCTGGACCATTTGTTCTCTGTTGCAACTACTCAATTCAGCCATTACAGTACAAAAGCAGCCCTGACAGCTAACATTACATAAACTAATTCATGTATAGAAAGTACACACATTAGTGTGTGTGGCTGTGTTCCAAGAAAACTTTATCAACAAAACCAGGCAATAGGCTGAATTTTGCATTTGAGCCATAGCCTGCCAACCCCTACACCCTATGTAATGGCTTCACAGAAATCCATTTTATAGATATATCATAATTTAATCCCTTATTGGAAGACATTCAAATTCTTCCCTACTGCTCATTATATTAGAAAGAATGCTGTGATAATTACTTGTTAAAACATTTTTTTTTCAGTCGGGAGACAAGGTCTTGCTGTGTCTTCCAGGTAGGAGGGCAGTGGCATGGCTCACCACAGCCTCTAACTTCCAGGATCAAGCAATCCTTCAACCTCAGCTACCCAAGTAGTTCAGACTCTTGGTACATGCCACCACAACTGGCCATTTTTTTTTTTTAAAGAGACAGGGTTTTGCCTTTTTGTCCAGGCTGATTTCAAACTCCTAGGCTTAGGGGTCCACTAACTTGGGCCTTCCAAAGTTCTTGGATTACAGGTATGAACCACCACATGTTGCCCTATAAAAACATTTTTATGTAATTGTTTGATTATCCACTTAGAATAGCTAAAATTCTGAATCAAAGAGTAGACTAATTACAATTTGGAATATAGTATTAGACTGCTTTTCAGAAAGACTATACCAATTTATATTCTTGCACCCAATATATAAGAGTACTTGCTTCCTCAGATATTGACTAATATTGCATTTTGTCAGTATCCACCTAAATAACAGAGTACTGTCTCTATTTACATTTTTATTTAATGTGTAGTGACTATATATATTTTATACATATAATTATATCTTTTATTGGTTATTTTACTTGGCTACTTTTATTTATTATTTTATGCACTGCTTCTTTGTGGCATCTATGAATTTTTCTATTGGAGCATTTATTTTTTCTGTTGATTCTTAAATGCTCTTTATATATTAAGACATAAAGTATATTTTTGAATTATGTTAATTAGCTTTACCTATTCCAATACTTTCTTTCAATACTGATTTTTTTGGCAAAGTTATTTAAAAATTTTTTAAATAGAATCTGTCAATTGCTTATTTTATACCTGGACTACATGTTATGCTTTAAAGGCCCTTTTTCAGCCCTATCAGTATAAAACATATTTTCCAATATTTTCTTAAAGTCCTGCCTTTAATACTTATATATCATGTCACTTCTTTGTGCATTTCCCCATCTGTAAAATGCAAGAAGAGTACCTACCTTATTTATTCAACAAATCTTAACTGAGCACCTACTAAAGTGCTATCTGACACTTGGCAGTAGCCAGGAATTTAACGAGGAATGAAAGGGACCAAACCCCTAAACTAGAAGGGCTTACCTTCTGGTACCCACATTTATTTATAGGCTTATTAAAGGAAATGACGCATTTAAAAACCTATTTGCCATTCTGGTTTGCTGGCTCCTTGGGCAATTTTGTGCCTTATTCTGTATTCTCTCTGCCTAGAATGTACTTTCTCTTTTCGACTGAAACCCTTTCTATCCATGAAAGCATGGGTCTCTCCACAACAAAATGTCCATGTAATTCTGGTTACCGATGAGTTTATTCCTCTCCTCCTGGCTCTCCCCTCATCACTAGCAGGCAAGCTTTCCAAAGGCAGTGGCCAGGACACCTTCATCTCTGGGTCCTTCTCTTGTCTGGCTCAGGGTCTTGCCTTTTACTATGTTATTTAACTTTTAGGTCCCCTATTGGGAATTTATCAGTGTTATTATTGACAGAGGGACCAACCAAAAATACCTTCTTTACACAATCTACCAGAGAATGTGAATAATTAGCTAAACATATAATTGCCTATTGTGTCCCAAGCAAAGAAAGAAAGAAAGAAAAGGACAGGGCATACGGCAGGGTTCTACATGTACGAAGGCTGTCAAGTGGGAAGCATCATGGAAAATTCAAGGAGCTAAAAGAGGACCAGTGTGGCTTAAGGGGGAGGAGTGGCATGAAGGGTGTTGTAAGATGAAGTGGGAGAGGTGAAGAAGCCATCTCGGGTAAGCCTTGCAAGTCAAGGTGGAGGTGTGGCCTTCATTATGAGAGTAACAGGAAGCTTTGGCTGGCTTTAGAAAGAGGAGTGATACACATAGAACAGATCATCAGAGCTGGGTTCAAGGCTCAATGCCACTAATTTCCTAGCTCAGAAACTGCGTAAGTCACCGAGCCTTGGTTCCTTAGTCACTGGGGAGAACTAACTGCCCTTCCACCACCGCCTCTGACTGGAGGCTCCCAGGAGACACAAAGAAGCTGCCACTAAGATGCAGGTGTCTTCTAAGAGAGCTGAGCCTCTGGACAGAGAGAAGAGGCCAATGGGACTGTGCTGGAGTCTTCAAGATTTGAATCAGGGCTCCCAGGATCTTAGCAAGTTCTGTAATCTCTCTGGGCTTCCGTTTCTTTTGTAAAATGAGAACACCACTTGGGTTGTTATAAAGATTAAATGAGTTGACAAATGGAAAGTGCTTATTATACAGGAAGTACTAAAAAATGAGAGTTCTAGCTATCACTCTTACTGCCATTATGGCCACGACTACTTTCCCACAACTAGCCCTTTCCCACTGCAGAGGATGTGCTAATGATAACACAGAGCAACACCCCGAGAGTGCTCCGGAACTGGCTGGGTTTCCTGCCAATGGGAGGAGGAGGCCACTTTGGAGAGGTTGAGCAGTCTCCTAGGAGTGGGGACTCTGCTGCCTGAAAATTCTCTGCAAGAGGACAGAGGGGACTGGAGGCCAAAGAAGTGGAACAGGAGTCCAGAGGAGAGCAGCTGTTGTGGCACTGGTGACATCCAGCTATGATGCCGCAGTTAAATTTTCAAAACATCAATGAAGTGTGGTCTTGTCTCTCAACTTAAGTTTCCTCTCCTTCTATGCTAAAAGAAGAATGGGAAAAATAAAAACAAAAGAGGCCTCTGCCCTTCCCGACTCTCTTCCTAACACATGTGCACATGTGCAGGCACATGCACAGAACACACAGCACTTGTACATTATCAGCAGTCACCACCACCTTACAGCAACTGAATGGAATTTTCCCCTTCATACAGAATGCCAAAAGACTACTACTGTATTCCTAAATTATTAGGACCACTTTGCCCCTGTGCACGGGATTTAATCTGTCCAAATTGACAAGCTACCACCGTGCCCTTGGATTGCAAAGCTCAGCTTTGTTTTCACTTTTGTTTCCAATCTTAGCTCTTTTAATCACTGACGTTTGCAGGGTTTGAATAAATTGCAGTGTTGGTATAGATATGAGCTGATTTTGCTGGACTAGCTAAGGCGACCACCAAAAGGTTGTATTGGTCTAATGAAAACTACAAGGTAGAGACCTTATTTTCTTGCTAATTGTGGGTATGAGCATTAGGCCCTTTTAGGATAGCAAATACTGGTTCTACAGGTGAACGACTGTCTACCTCGGTGATCTCTTAAGTTTCTAAATGACTGGGCAGTTGAAGAAAATTTAATAAATACTTAGTAAAGGCAAACGATACTGCTTTCTATCTAGTTTCAAATTTAACTTGAAACATATCTGTTCTGTGTTTCAAATGCCCTGTTTCTAGTCTTGATTCTTCCATAACTAGGTAGGTGATTCCGGAAGCACCTAACTCTTCATCTGAAAAATAAGCATGGCATCTAAACATTTCAACAATGTCAGCAACATGAAAGACAAAGAAGAGGTAAGGGGCTGTTCCAGATGAATGACAATGAAATGCAATACATGATGTGGAGCTGGATCCCCACTCAGTGAGGGGAAGAGCTATAAAATACATGATTGGACTGAGTGACTAAATCGGAACATGGAAGGTACAATTGATAATCACATTGTGATTATGTAAGAGAATGTCCTTCTTCCTAGGAAATACATGCTCGAATATTCAGGGCACGAGGAATTAATTAGTTGATATTTACAACTTCTAAATGGTTCAGAAACAAATATGTGTATTCGTACACATGTGTGGAGGGGAAGGAGAGAGAGAGAAAAAAAATGACAAAGTAAATGGGGCAAAATGCTAACTGATAAACAGTATCTCTAGGGGTTCTCTGTAATATACTAGAAATTTCTTTGTAAGCTTAAAACTGTTTCTAAAATAGGGAGACTGAGGAAGGTGGATCATGAGATCAAGAGATTGAGATCATCATGGCCAACATGGTGAAATCCCGTCTCTACTAAAACTAAAAAAATTAGCTGTGTGTGGTGATGCATGCCTGCAGTCCCAGCCAGCTACTCAGGAGGCTGAGGAAGAAGAATTGCTTGAACCTGGGAGGCAGAGGTTGCAGTGAGCTGAGATCGCGCCACTGCACTCCAGCTTGGCCACAGAGCGAGACTCTATCTCAAAAAGAAATTATTTCTAAATAAATGAATAAGTGAATAAAAGGACAGGAGTAGATTATAAATAAGGTTCCTTATTCTAGGATTCTATGGTTTGAACAGGGGTTATTGTTGTAGCCGTCCGTAAACTTAAAAATGGCAGAAAGGGCCGGGCGCGGTAGCTCACGCCTGTAATCCCAGCACTTTGGGAGGCCGAGGCGGGTGGATCATGAGGTTAAGAGATTGAGACCATCCTGGTCAACATGGTGAAACCCCGTCTCTACTAAAGATACAAAAAATTAGCTGGGCATGGTGGCGCGTGCCTGTAATCCCAGCTACTCGGGAGGCTGAGGCAGGAGAATTGCCTGAACCCAGGAGGCGGAGGTTGCGGTGAGCCGAGAGCGCGCCATTGCACTCCAGCCTGGGTAACGTAAGTGAAACTCCGTCTCAAAAAAAAAAAAAAAAACAGCAAAAAGAAGGCACCAAGCACATGGGCAGGATGAGACAGCTCTTCTGAGGGTTCCTGTGGAATGAGACAGTGAACATATGGGGCAGAACAGGCAGTCTCCTTCATCAGCTACGTGACTGGAAAGTCTAGTTCAGAGATGCATATCTGGAGTGGTGGCTCAGGGAGTGGCCCAGCTTCAGAGTCTTTCTTGCCTTGTACCTTCCTTTTCTTTGCTGGCTGTGCAAAGGGAACTAAGCTGACCATGGTGCCATCAGAACTCACGCTCTGCCATCTGCTTTTCATTTAGGATCAAGGCTCCAGGCCTTCAGAGGACAAGAAGGGTCCATCCTTCTCTAATCGCTGGTCCCCACCCATGCAGGTCAGCTGAGAGCACTGTTGGGTACTTTCAGCTTTGTCTTATCTTTTCTCTATTTTTTAAAACTCTCCTTTCTCTGTTGGCTATTCCAAGCATTTATATGGTCACACAGTCCGTAATATTCCCTTTCACATATGGACTTCCCAGGGCACCATTTGTCTACACTTGTAAAAGCTGGATCATCAAAAGCTGACATCTGAAGTCCAATGAACCAGTGGTGAGGGGAAAACCTTACAAGCATATGTGTCTTTGGAAGTAAGGGAGCTAGGTGTTTGAGTATTATTTGCAGTTGAAAATGATTTGTTTTTTTCTGAGAAACACAGTCAGTGTGCATAGTCTTCGAACATGTGAAACAGGGGTAGACACAAAGATCTCTCTACAGCCTTGATGCACTCCTGGAAGGCACAAGCTGTGTCTCACTCCCCATGTGCTGTTGTAACTCCCGGCTGTGATGAGTTCAGCAAGCCACCCTGCCACCTGCACTTTCAGCTGTGACAGACACTAAACTCGCAGGGGCAAAACCAGCAGAGCAGAGCACGCCTTCCCTTCAGGTAGACCTGCCTCGGTGGAACCACGACCTGCTCTTGTTCATGGAGGAAAATTGTTAGTAGTCAGTTGCCTGGCCTTAGAAAGGTCTTTCTAGCCTAACGACTCTCTGTGGGTATTTGCATGTTCAGGAAGGTAGATAAGGCCAGGCGCAGTGGCTCACACCTGTAATCCCAGCACTTTGGGAGGCCGAGGTGGGTGGATCACGAGGTCAAGAGATTGAGACCATCCTGGTCAACATGGTGAAACCCCCTCTCTACTAAAAATACAAAAAATTAGCTGGGCACGGTGGTACGTGCCTGTAATCCCAGCTACTCGGGAGGTTGAGGCAGGAGAATTGCCTGAACCCAGGAGGCGGAGGTTGCGGTGAGCCAAGATCGTGCTATTGCACTCCAGCCTAGGTAACAAGAGCGAAACTCTGTCTCAGAAAAAAAAAAGAAGGTAGATACATCCAATAATTCCAAACTAGAGAAATCATTTTTTGAAAACAATAGTTGGGAATACAGTGTGAAAAACATGTGCCTGCAATTTAATAATTTAAATAAATATTTGAATTAAAATGCAAACAAATGGGGTTACCAGGCAATTAAAACAATTTGGCCAGTGCTCTTTTGAATTTCTGCCTAATGTTAATGAAACAATGCCTAGAAAACCAATGTAACTAGCTGTTGCAGAAGTTGACCGAGAACGAGGTAAGATCCCCAGAAACAGAAGAGGAGCCTCGTGGCTGGACGCGAAAGGGAGGCTCACCAAGAGAATATGCAAATGCGACCGAGGCTGGGGAAAAGGAGAGAAAAGTCAAAGACGGGGAAAGGGAAATGTACTAACTCCAGTTACTTTTCTCAAGGCTTCTAGACAAATCTCAGATGAGCACAACGCGTTAGCTTTCTCCCAAAGATGTGCAGCCAAAGCAGCTGGAAAGAAGAACAGAGCAACTAGATTGCAAACTGCTTCCCAGCATGCCTCTAAAATGTCTCGGTCTTGAAAAAGGTTAGCTGTGCCACCTTCCAACGATACGTACGATCTGCACGTTGCTTGGTCCATGTAAAACCCCAACACATTTGGATAGAATAAACCATCCCTGAAAAATGAATCCATGGAGTTGTAAGTTTTAGACAGAGGATTTGAGCCAAGCTAACAACAAGAAACCAAATTTTCCCCTTTGGCTCCACAAAGATGATGGCGCAACAGGTTCATGCTGGTGGGAAGACCATTTAAACTAGAGCAGGACTCTGCCGCAGAAAGAAGATCCCTCTCTGATGGACATGCTTTCTTCAGAGACCAGTGAAAACTGATCTGCCAAACTTCCAATGGCTTGGTGGGGTTTTTCTCAACCTTCCAAACAGTGAGAATCAGTCAACATCAGTACAGACATATTTTTATCAGGAAAAAGTTTTTGTTGTTGTTCCGTTTTTATAATCTTTTTTTTTTTTGAGATGGAGTTTCACTCTTGTCACCCAGGCTGGAGTGCAATGGTGCAATCCCAGCTCACTGCAACCTCCACCTCCTGGGTTCAAGCGATTCTCCTGTCTCAGCCTCCTGAGTAGCTAGGATTACAGGTACCTGCTACCACGCCGGGCTAATTTTTGCATTTTTGGTAGAGATGGGGTTTTACCATGTTGACCAGGCTGGTCTTGAACTCCTGGCCTCAGGTGATTCGCCTGCCTCAGCCTCCCAAAGTGGTGCTGGGATTAGAGGCATGAGCCACCACACCCAGCCTGTTTTACCGTCAAGTTTGTTTACATTGATTTATTTGCAACCCAACTCCTTGAAGACAGCAAATAGGAGTACTGGCTGCCCTCTACAATGGGCAAGCAAATTCAGTATCAAGATCAAGAAAATGCCAAATGCATGTAACAAAATCTCCTTAAAATCCAGAAATACTGGCATGAGAATGAGTTCTTAAATGCAGGGTTTTCAAAGACAAAGGTATGTGGGAAAATAACAGACTCTCCTGATAATCACCCAGCACCACCTGTTCAATTGTTTGTGCATGAGTAAACTTGTTTATTTTGAGACATCATGGGATATTCTGAGGTGAATATTCTCCATTGCTAAATCAAAAGCCAACCAGGAGAGCAATGTTGCAGAAGCTTCTCAGAGAGTTCCTGGAACCAAGAGCTTCCATGCTGTGTGCTTTAAAAATATTTCTGCAAACTCACTGAAACTGCTCCTATCAAGAAATGGAGCCTAGTCTTCCTTCCCTTGACTATGAGTCAGATTTAGTGACCTGGTTCCAGTGAAAAATATAAGGTTGGAAATGACATGATGTGACTACTGAGGCTGTTAGGAGAAAAGGTGCAGCATCTCTTTAGCACTCTCTTAAGATGCTCACCCTTGAAATGCAGGTGCCATGAGATGAGGAGGTCAAGGCCAGGTAGAGGGGCTGTGGGTGTTCCAGCCAACAAGCAGCATCAGCCAGCTGATTTTCTCTTTCTTTTCTCCTTCCTTCCTCCCTTCCTCCCTTCCTCCCTTCCTTTTTTTCTCCAGGCCTCTCTCCCCACCCCCTTCCTTTCTTCTTTTGAAGGTGCCAGGCTGGAGTTCAGTAGCACAATCTCAGCTCACTGCAACCTTCGTCTCCCAGGTTCAAGTAATTCTCCTGCCTCAGGCTCCTAAGTAGTTGGGATTATAGGCATATGCCACTAAACCCAGCTAATGTTCGCCAGACTGGTCTAGAACTCCTGACCTCAGGCAATCTGCCTACTTTGGCTTCCCCAAATACTGGCATTGCAGGTGTAAGCCACTGCACCAGGCCTGATTTTCTATATATGACTTTAACCGTGTGCTGAGGATTCTAGACACTACGTGACTGCCCAGCCACCATATAACTGTGACCACACAAGAGACCCTAAGTGAAAATCATCTAGCCAAGGCCAATCAACTCCTAGAACCATGAGAACTAATAATAATAATCAATCAAGGTTGTTGTCTTAAAACAGAGGTCTCCAAACTATGGCCTCTGGGTAAAATCTGGCCTGCAATATGGCTGTATGGTTTTGCACAGCCCATGAGCCAAGTAATTATGGCTTGATACATTTTTAAAGGATTATAAAACAAAACAAAATGGAGAAAAATATGCAAAAAAGACCATATGTGGCCCTCAAAGCCTAAAATATATATATTCTCTGGCCTTTTACAGAAAGTGTTTGCCCACTGCTGTCCTAAGCCACTAGGTTTTCAGATGCTTTGTCATATAGCAACAGGTGACTGGAACATGTAGTGCCTTTGGGACACGAGGAAAAGAACTAGGGGCACATGCTGGGTGGATACTGCCATGAAAGTCATACTAAAAAGCCATGCCCAACTGTCACCTGCAAGTCAGCATTTTCTATCAATAACTGCTATCGTACTATATATACTATATACTATTATTAGAATTACATATAGTACGACTGAAGAGCCGTGCCCAGCTGTCACCTGCAAGTCAGCATGATTCTATCAATAACTGCTATCGTACTATATATACTATATACTATTATTAGAATTACATATAGTACGACTGAAGAGCCGTGCCCAGCTGTCACCTGCAAGTTACCATGATTCTATCAATAACTGCTATCGTACTATATATACTATATACGATTATTAGAATTACATATAGTATGACTGAAGAGCCGTGCCCAGCTGTCACCTGCAAGTTACCATGATTCTATCAATAACTGCT
>CM052653.1:139685273-139754028 GCA_028533165.1 Leontopithecus rosalia
CCAGCCTTGCTAATACTGTGTCTACTGCCGGCCGATGGAAGGTACCAGCCTTGCTAATACTGTGTCTACTGCCAGGTGATGGACGGTACCAGCCTTGCTAATACTGTGTCTACTGCAAGCCGATGGAAGGTACCAGCCTTGCTAATACTGTGTCTACTGCCAGGTGATGGACGGTACCAGCCTTGCTAATACTGTGTCTACTGCCAGGCGATGGACGGTCCCAGCCTTGCTAATACTGTGTCTACTGCCAGGTGATGGACGGTACCAGCCTTGCTAATACTGTGTCTACTGCCGGCCGATGGAAGGTACCAGCCTTGCTAATACTGTGTCTACTGCCAGGTGATGGACGGTACCAGCCTTGCTAATACTGTGTCTACTGCCAGGCGATGGACGGTACCAGCTTTGCTAATACTGTGTCTACTGCCGGCCGATGGAAGGTACCAGCTTTGCTCACTGAACTTCACGTCAGATCATGACCGGTGAATTGAGAATGATTCACAATCATCAGCAACATGAAACTGTTCTTACAGTTTGCTCGTGAGGGAACCTCTAAAATTGGACGGTTCATTTTTCTTCTTTTTTTACCTAAGGACCTCAGAGCGTTTTCAGATGATAATGAGCTAAAGTCTACTACACACCCCAAGGGACAGATATGACTTCTCATGTTACAGCTGGGGCTGGAAAACAAAACAATGAGTGATTTGCCCAAGTCACTTGGGGAATCATGTCACATCAGTGGAAAGGTGGGGAGGGTAGGCAGGGCAACCCCGTGTTTCTTCCCAGGCCGAACATTGAACTCCCCTCTAATAACACAATGAGGCTGTTTTACATTGGACACACACCAAAGGCAATTGAACATGAGAGCTTAGAAGCAACGGAGTAGTATAAAATTCCTAAGACAGGGCCAATGTGGTCTTAATTTTCTGTCAGGGTTACCAAGATACAATCAGAGAAGGAGGTAATTACAGCAGCGAGGGCTGCATCCAGAGAGCGCCGTGCAGAAAAACTGGCACAATCCTTCTCCTGCGGAGCCGTTTGTTACCCTGAAGCACATATAATAATCCTGACCTTTAGAATGGAATTTACATGTCTAATTATGATTACATACAAGGTAGAAACAAAATCCTGTACACAGGGGATATTTTAAGTGGCCAGTTGCTTTGAAATGGCTGCAAATGAGTTCTGGTGACTTCTACGACAGGGTTTGGTAACCCACAATCCAGCCCATGGGCTAAAGCTAATCAGCCCTTAAGAAGGGTTTTCACGTTTTTAAGGGGGTATTAAAAAAAGCAAAAAACAAAGAAAGAATATGTGACAGAAATCATATGTGGCCCACAAAACTAAATTTACTATCTGGCCTTTTGCCAAGAAGTTTGCTAAACCCCAACCTAGAAGAATAAGGTTCTATTAAATTTAATTTCTTCCATATCAACCTATATTCAATTGTTAGCCTTTCAAGAAGCAATCCCAAATGTGAAATGCTTTAGCATCGTTTCCCCTGGATTCATTATAAATGAGTATATTTAAATAAATAGCTCAGCAGTTCTGGGAACTGTTGCTCTAAATACTGCAGGAGACCTGGCAGAGGAGGGAACCATTCCATCACTGCCTGGGGTCAACAGGGATCAAAACAGAACAGAAGCAGGTCCGGAAAACAATCCCAATGGGCCTTTGTTTCTTCTGTTTTGTGTGGGGTGAGATTAGGAAGACTCTTGTTTTAATGTTGACTCCTTCAGAAAACGCCCTAAGCCCTCTTCCTCCCTTAGAAAATGAGGGCCTTAAAAACAATCAGCTTATACTCCTTAAAGCAAGGGACTGGGCTGGCAGAGGGGAGGGTGGGGTAGCATGAACATTCAATGGGTATTCAAGCATTGGCCTAGGTGAATAGATGGTGTCATCCAAATCTGAGAATCCTCAATGTCATAAATCCAAGTTTTCCTTTTAAAAGATTAGAGTTTATTCCTTCTGCAAATATCCCATCTTACTTTCTGAGTTAGCATGTGCATGCAACTTCCAGAAGTGGAATCCCACAAATTAACATCTCTCTACTACCAGGGACAAGGATTGAAAATTAAAACTGGGAGGTTTCATTTCTGTAATCTTGGAGGATCTGGGAATCTAGAGGTATTCTCAGACTTTGGGTGTTTTCAGGACAGAGACTCCTGCTACATCGCTCACAATTACCTCTGTGGGCAGTTACGAACACCCAGGACGTAGTATTGTTATTAGCTTTTTAATGGCAAATGTTTACCTCGAGCCAAATGTCAGCCACATCATGTACAATCATCACAAGGGTCCCACTGCGAATATAATTAGCACACCAAGAGAAGCTCATCAGACTAATAGCAGCCAGGTGGTGGATGATATGAGCTAGAAAATCCTATAGAATGAAGGGAAATAGAAGCCATTAAGCAAATGCATTTACTTACCAATCACTGGAAGAGATAACAATAATGACGATGAAACCAACAACTTATATCTGCATGTTTTGAAATTTATAAAATTCTTTTAATTCTTAAACACAGTCCGTGTGAAGGAGCTAAGACAAGTATTATTCTTGTTGATGAAGTCATTTAACTTTGAGACATCATCCCGACACTGGATATATGTATACACACACACTGCCCCCCAACACACAATAAATGCAGACACACACAAGCGTGTTACTGTATACACCTACGTTATTGTTTATCGCCTGCCTATTCCCAAAAAAGAATACAAGATTGATATAATAAATCTTCACAACCATTATCTAAGTTAGTGCCTATGAAATAAGAAAATCTAGGCTAAGGAAAGCTACTGTCATTGAGTATAATAAAAACTTAAAGGTTTCCTGCAAAGAAAATATACAAATGGCCAATTCACACATGAAGCCATGTTCAGTCATTAGCCATCAGGAGAATATAAACCAAAACCACAACGAGATACCACTTCACCCCACTAGGATGGCTATAATAAAAAAGATGAACAATAACAAGTGTTGACAGGGATGTGGAGAAACTGGAACTCTAATACAATGCTGGTAGGAATGCAAAACAGTGTAGCTGCTTTGTTAAACAGTCTGACAGTTCTTCAAAAGATCAGGCAGAATTACCATATGGCCCAGCAATTCCACTCTTAGGTGGAATGAAAATATGTGTTCATGCAAAAAAATTGTATATGAATATCCATAGCATTATTCATTGCAGCCAGATGCAGGAAACAACCCAAATGTCCATCAACTGATAAGAGGATAAATAAAATTCATCCATCTGTATAATGGACTATTACTTAGCAATAAAAAGTAATACAGTACTGATACATGCCATAACATGGATGAACCTGGATAATATTACACTAAGTGAAACAAGGCAAACATAAAAGACCACATATGTAGGCCAGGTGCAGTGGCTCAAGCCTGTAATCCCAGCACTTTGGGAGTCCAAGGCGAGTGGATCACGAGGTCAAGAGATTGAGACCATCCTGGTCAACATGGTGAAACCCCGTCTCTACTAAAAATAGAGACGGTGGCACATGCCTGTAATCCCAGCTACTCAGGAGGCTGAGGCAGGAGAATTGCCTGAACCCAGGAGGCGGAGGTTGCAGTGAGCTGAGATCACATCGTTGCACTCCAGTCTGGGTAACAAGAGTGAAACTCCGTCTCAAAAAAAAAAAAGACCACATATGTATAATTCCATTTATATGAAATAGCCAGAATCGGCACATTTATAGAGACAAAGAAGATTTGTGGTTGCCAAGGTCTGGGGAGGTTGAGACAAATGGGGAGTGACTGCTAAAGGGCATAGGGTTTCTTCTTGGGATGATACAAATGTTCTAAAATTGACTGTGGTGATGATTGCACAACTCTGAATATATTTTAAAAACCACTGAACGCACACTTTAAACAGTTTAATTGTGTTATATCTGGATATCTCAATAAAGATGTTTAAAAAACTTAAAGATTTCAGTTTCCTCATGGCCAAAGCAAATACAGTATCAATAATAGCTCAATTTACTGAGCACTAGCTGTGTATCAGGAAGTATTTTATATAGATTAACCTGCTTAATCCACACAACAACAAGAGAAGATAGGAACTATCTTTAACTCTATTTTATAGATGAGGAAATCAAGTTTAGAGAGTTTAACCAACTAGCTGGAGATGTTAGTGTGTGATGAGGCCAGGAATTCAAACCCCGGAGACCCGACTCTGAGGCCTGTGCTTTAGTCACCTCCCAGTAGTTTTATGTTTCTGAAAATCCATCTTTGTAAGACATATAACATATATCTATATTTAATTTTTGAGAAGATGTTCAATACACCTGTGAATAATAAAATGGAAGTCAACTACAGCAAAATCAAAGGTGGGTGAAATACAAGATCGACCTACCTGTATATAAAGACATTCTAAAAAATGATTATTTTCAACTCTATCCCTTGAGAAAATGACTCAACTGATTAAATGTTGACGTATTCCTTGCCTAAAGTTAGCACAGTTAATCTTTGGCTATTATTGAGTTATATGGAAATGATGATTATTTCTATCAGAGTTTTTCACAGTGTGTTCTTATATTTATATTCCTCATGTCTTAAGATGTCCAATTAACTGTAATGTGTCCCTTAGTAATGGGTAATGGCCACCATCACTCAACTGAAACATTTAATCAAACTAAACTGGTTTATCCAACATTAACCGTCATTGTATTTATCATACAAATTTTGCTGCAAACTTATGATGTAATTTATGAATATATAATTTATCATTTCATCTGAGTTGCTTACATATACGACAACATCTGATGATTGCATTCAGGCTTTAACGTGGTTTGCTGGATCAGGAATCAGGAATCAGTAACAACCAAACAGTTTCTAAGATACCTCACTTCGTGACCTCAGAAGTGGCATTCCTCATGCCTGTGACTGAGTTTCCCTGAAAATAAAGCAAAGCTAATAGTGCCCAAAGCAAGGGCGCTTTGTTTTATTTTATTTCCTCATTAATGTATTTGATGAATTAAGAGGAAAATGTTTTCAGTGTCTTTGAAAACATAAAAACGTTGTATATAAGGTGGTTTTCATTAATGAGAAGATGTGGCTGCAGAATTAACACGACTAACCTGTTTCTTCTTTGCATTAGTGGACATGACATTCCCAAACCAAAGCAGACACATGAAGGAGATGTTTTTTTCTTATTGAACAGAGGTGGAGCTTCACAGGTTTTATAATATTTCACTACAAATGTTTTCCAAAGCACCAAAGCCTGAGTATAATTAGCACTATTCTATGTACTATAAAGCACACAAAAGCAATAAACCAGACCCAAATACACAGAAAAATATAAATTAAAGATTATAATCTGGGGCATGGAGATGGAAATTTTTGAAGAAATTAATAAAGAAGCTTTGTAAATAAGACACTTACCTTTCTTTTGACATCAAAGCCAAGTCTAAATAACAGAGACCAATAGAAACTCATTTCTAGAATGTAGTACCAGTACTGGGATGGCAGCAGGGGCTGAGGAAAAGAAGGAATGAAAGGCATTACTTTAAATGCCATCATAGAAGCAACTCATTTTAATGCACTAAAACCTACTACTTATGCCTATTTATATCCCACCAGATTCCATAAAATAATACTGATTTTTATTTCAATTCACATTTTGGCAAAGAAATTAAAGATGATATCTCAAGGCATTTCATTTCTAAAAGGGTAGACAAGTATTCCAAAACCAAGTTAAATGTTTTGTTTCAAAAGTTAAATACAACTACCACAGGTGTAAGTGCCTTGCTTTAGTTTATTTAGAGTTAAGTTTAAATTTTCTTTTTATATTATAAATCTTTACTTAGAAACAATGGGAATTCTTTTCTGCTAGTCCCACGATTTACTTTGATTAATGTTTCTTGAATACTACTCAAAATCTGATGTCTTAACCTCTTTTCTGGTGATAGGCTGGTGATCAGAATTAGCCCATTCTCAAATGGAACAGTAATAAAATATGTATAATTGTTTAAGAACTCTAAAAATATCTTCTGAATAAAAGAATAAAATTTTGATAGCTAGAATGTTCTTAATAATTTTATAGTGGGGGTGGTGGTGTTTATTTTAGCTAAGTTGAGACATTATATTACTTGGTGTGCTGGACTCTTACTTAATGCTCCCAATGAATGCTGCCTTCTGATATCCAAGCCCTTGTGCAGTCTCCTCCAACACTGACTATGGACTTGATCCTGGTCTTTGGTCAAGGAGACATAAGAAAATGTGATGCATGCAGAGACTTTATAAGTACCGTGTAAGAATCCTGAGGCATCCTGCTGAAGGGGCCACAAAAAAGAGAATCAAGGTGCTGACTGTCAACACTATGAATGAAGTCACCATGGACTTGAGCCATTATTCCCTAGCCAGCCTCCCAATTGTCTGAAAATGCATGAATGAACTCAGTTGACACCATACGGAGCAGAAAAACTGCTTAGCTGAGCCTAAATTGACAGCTAAATCAAGAGCAAATAAATGGTTGCTATCTGAAGGCACTAAGTTTTGAAGATGGTTTGTTAGGTTGCAACAGATAACTGATACACCTGAGAAGATATGAGTAAGTTGGTGATGGAAGATAACAGGCCTGGGGTTTGGCCTAGATAATTCCTAGGTCCCTTATGGTCTAATCTTCTTTAATTCTTTAATTCTGAGGCTAACATATTAAAATAACTAATTTTGGGGTCAACTCATCATCCTTGATAAGGCCATAAAAGGAATGAGACAGATTTTTAAGAACAACTTAAAAATCTAGATAAAAGACAAGAAAGAATATGTATTGAAGGCATCAGAGAGCAAGTAGGGCATCCAGAACCTGTGGAGTCAAGATCCTAAAGAGAAGAAAAATGCATTAGCGTGAACCTTTTATTTCAAGTGAACCCTATTTTTCAAGAAGTACTGTAGGCCCTAAGAATAAATTCAAAGAATACCATCCTATACCTATCATAAACTCTGTATATGCCAATTTGTAAGCAGTATGGAGCCAAGCAACTATGGAACAGCAGAAGTTAAGCAGGAGTGTCTATAATATCAGAGTACTAGGAAGTAAATTGGTGTTTCAGCTGACTAAGAAAAAGGAGTCATGGCAAACACTGTAATCTGTTAACTGAAATCACTGAAGAAGAATACCCTAGAATATGGGTAAGTTAGAAATATACTTGCCTTACAAAGACGGAAGTATACCTTGAATCAGCTCAATCAATAATTAAAGGTGATCTGCCCCTATTCTAACACCTAACAGAAGTGAAAGTAAGTTCTCTGTGAAGGAAGATAATATCATCCTGACCATCTGTACTTTTTCATAGACAATGTCTGTCATTTCATTAAAAGCTATCAAGCATAAGGAGACAGGAGCAAGAGAGAAAACAGATCCACAGATGATCAAGAGATGAGACTTATCAGACTGATGTTAAAATAATTTCAAAAATAGCTCAAAGGAAAAAACTTCAGTAGAGAACTTGGATCCATTAAAAATAAAAATCTGAGAATTGAAAAATATAATAACTGAAATTAAGAACTAAAAAGATGTGTTTAATGGTAGATTAGATACTGCTTAAGAAAAGCACCAGTGAACTGGAGGACAGGAAAGTAGAAAATATCCAGAACAACGAAGTGTCTGACATTTTACCCTAGTTGCAAGCTAACAAGTTAGTTTGCCACAAGTTCCATGAATGCTGGTAGAAGACAGTAGAAACCCTGGTAGACAGCAGGTAGTTTGTGACTCACATTAATAGCAGTAACCAGAGTACTAGTGTTTGGGCCAATCTTCCCTTTCCCCATCCTCACAGGGCTAAGGGTCAGATGATAACTGCACACATTGTGGGTTGTGTTATTTTTTTCTTTTTATTTATTGTTTTTTAAAGAAAGGAGAGAAGGAAAGGAAGAAAAAAAAGGAGTGAAGGAGAGGAAGAAAGAGGAAGAAAAAGAGGGAAGAGAACAAGAATGTTGCTTTATTCTAAAAATGGGTATTGAAAACCTCTTTTATGCCAATAATTGTGCTTAATAATGGCCAATCAATATTTTATTTAAACCTATGCATAGGTGTGATGTGGTACTGACAAGAATGTATATTTTGTGTATGTAAAGTGGTGAGCTCTCTAAATGTTTAATAAGTTTACTTGTTCTGGATCTGAGTTCAAGTCCTGTATATCCTTATTAATTTTCTGTCTCATTGATCTATCTAATACTGATGTTGAAGTCTCCCACTTCAACATCACATTGTGGGTTGTGTTATAAGAGAGGAACCCTGAGATAGAGAACCTGACCTTTTATAATGGACAATAACCTGCTTACTTTTTGCTCCACAGGGAGACATTATCTCTAATTTCTTTGGCTGTTTGCTATATAAACATCCTTGAAAAGATCATCTATAACAAAAAGCAGTCAGTGCTTCAATTCACAGGGTATGCAAGAGACCTGTGTAGAATTGTCTCCCAACAGACTGAAGCACAGAGAGACAAGAGAATGAAAAATATTTTTAAAAGCATAAGACACAGAAGGGGCCTAGTGTAAAGGTCTAGTATAGTAGCAAATTTGTAACTGGAATTTCAGAGGAGTCTGGAAAGAGAATGGAACAGAACCAATGGATAAGAACTTTCCCAAAATGACTGAAGACATCAAGTCACAGACTCAAGAGGTTCTACAGACATTAAGCAGGATAAATTCAAAGATAAGCACATTTATGTATATCATGATAAAACTGAAAGACAAGACAAAATATTAAAATTGGCCAAAAAGAAAAAAAAAACACTATGTTCAAAGAAGCAAAAATAAAAGTGACAGCTGAATTCTTAGAGAACTGATGAGATCTAGAAGACAATGAAATAACATCATTAAAAGTGAGGAAAATAACTGCTAATCTAGAATTCTATACCCAGCAAAAATATCCTTTAAAAATCAAAGGCAATATGATAACATTTTTCTGAGTAACAAAATCTGGCATACCCACCATTAAAAAAATAGCAAAGGTACTCCCTCAGCCAGAAGGATAATAATCCAAGATGGAAACATGGAAATATAGGAAGCAAGGAATAGCACAAAAAGGGTAACTTGACAGATTCAGAAAACAATAATAGAAATGACTTGTAAGGTTTTAAATATTTGAAGGAGGAGGATATACGGTATATTCTAATGACCTTTCAGTGAGTGGAAAGAGGTAAGAACATCAATTTGTATTCAGACTGTAATAAGTGAAGGGCATATACAGTAATAAGATTACTAGAAGAACAAAAGTATACATAACTGAAATGTCAATATGAGGGAGGAAAAACAACAGTATTCTTTAAAAATAACTTGACTGTCCCATAGGAAAGCAAGAAGGGAGTATAAAAGAAAATGCCTCAAGTGGTTCAAGTAAAAAATAAATACTAAAATGGTAGATTTAAACCCAAATATATAATTACATTAACTGTAAATAAACTAAAGAAATGAGACAAATGAGGGTCTGTAAGGATGAGGAAACTCAAGTAAAATAAGTGCCAGGGATGACACAGTAGTGGACAAAGAGTACTAAGGGGACCAAGTACCTAACTAAGGAGATAATTTGAGGGACCTTGATGTTGAAGCAAGGCAGGAAACGTCAGAGGGGACTTACCTGCTTGGGATAGCCATTCCAAACCTCCCCCAGGTCATATAACCAAGGTTTCTGGAAAAAAAAGTCAACATTTGAGAAATCAATTTGTCAGTGTCAAAGGCCAATTTTGGCAGAAAAGCTAAGCCCCTGCTTATGTCATTTATAGCAGGCAAAAATGCACAGGAAATTGTCCTTTGCCATATTATTTTGCTTCTATTGAATAGCATATTTCTCCCTCTTTAGGGAATTTTTTTTACATATTCCTATATAACACCTCTGTGAAATTCACTACTAGTGAACCTAAGAGAAGTAAATAGTGCTGTCTCATAGAGGAAATTATTTCAAACAAGTGACTATATGAGCAAAATTACTTCTGAATTAATTATAGTATTGCTTCTATAGGAATAAAAAAATCCTGAGATGTCTGTAGCAATATTTGAGAGAAACCTCGAATCTTGAGCAAAATCTCTAAAACTGGTTATCTTATTGAAAGTACTATATCCTAAAGGAATTAACAGACAAGAATTTCAAACATTAAAGACAAATTTCAATCAAAGATATAAAAAGATAACTTACATCATAAAGAAATGCAATTCCAGCAACAGTAATGATTAAGTAAAATGCAAATCTCCAGCTGCCAAAAGAAAGAAAAATCTTTACTTTCTTGTAAACATGACAGGGATTTGAGGAGAAAATGATTAGGCACGGCAGAGTTTACAAAGAACACACATTCTGGAGTCAGACAAATCTAAGTTTCTATCCTGGCTCTGCCCCACTTAATAGATGGCCACAACCTTAGGTAAATCATTTAACCTCAGGAAGCCTGACTTTCTCATCTGTAAAATGAGAATAACAATAGTACTCTAAAATGTGAAAAGAACTGAAAAATCTGTGATAATAGGTCTAGTATAAAGTAAGCAACAATAAATGGTAGCCATTATTATTAGAACAGCTAGCCCGGTTCCAGGCACACAATAAACAGTGGGTTGATATTAGTATTACCAAAAAGGAATCTAATTAGTCTAATTATTTCTCTTATCTCCATTTAATTCCCAGTTAAAAGGTTTTTATGTGGCCAAACTTTAGTCTTCTGTCCCAAAAGCAGGTTTTGAAAGAAAAGATTATCCTCATGTTTGGGGAAAGACCCATAGACTAAGAGACTGAAAAGACATGTCTACCAATTGCAACAAATGGATCTTATTTAGATCCCGATTCAAATCAACAAACTGTAAAGAAAATTGTGAGACAATCAGGAATCTAAATACTGAATATTTGCTATTAAGTAAAAATCTTTTATTAAATAAAAAATCGTATTTTATTAAATAAAATAGATACTGATATTGCAATCATGCTTACAATAAAGCACTCTGACCTTTTTGAGAAACATGCCAAAATACTTACAAATCACATTTCTGTTTTTACAAGATTATGAAGCTGATGCTACAGACTGTCGCTAACAGCTAATTTCCTACAGGAAATTGAAGCTAAGAGAGATCACAAAACTCACCCAAGTTTGGGCAGTAATACTCAGATGCAAGAACACAGCCAAGTCTCACATGTTTCTGGACAAATCCTACTCAGAGAAGGCCTATACCAGGGGTTCTCAAAGTGTGTGCCACGGAACCCTGAGGTCAGCATATCTTCATAATGATACTAATACTTATTTGCTTTTCTCCCTCTCATTTTCCCACAAGTGAGGTCATGTGACATGCGATCACGGTATTGCGCTGAATAAAATTGCACTGATGAAATGTGCGTTTGTATATTCTCCCGTTTTATAAATATCTCAGTTTTAACTTCTAATATAGTAATTGTCAGCAGGTATAGCACACATCAATGTTCTTTGGGATCTTCAAGAGTTTTTAAGAGAACAAGGGGTCTTGACACTCTAAAGTATGAGAATTGCTGCACTTCACTGAAAAGATGAGTAAGTCCTTGTCAATGTCATTTCAATCATATTCAATGAACCTAAGATAATAAAACTTTTTTTTTCCAGGAAAGAATGAGATAAATATGATCGTGGGAAGGGAGAAAACGCACTGGAAAATCGTTCAGAAATGAACTGGTTGGGCAGCAATGGTGAGAGTGAAAGGAGGGACTGGAGGGGCAACCAGGGAGAAATTGAGCAGAGCATGAGAAACAGTGCCGGGACCAGGCGGGGGTCGGTGCATGAACGAGCCATGGACCGCACGGGTCAGAGGGTGAGGCCGCATCCACCCAGCCAGGAAAAGCCCTCTCTCCCACACGGAGGAGTTCTACCTGGATACCTATGGACTTGGGAGTCCCTTCTCATTGCCAAGTTAAAATGTGTATTTTTAAATGAAAAAGTGGTCAGCAAATGTGGAATTTGATATTTTCTTAAAAAAGGACTCTTACGTATTAAAATCCTGAAGGCTGTGGAATAGGGTACAAGGGTCACCAGGAAACAAAGTAACCCAGGAAGCAACATACTGAGCTCACGGTGCCCAGGGGCTCGTCCGCCTGGATGTTACAGAGGAATTTCTGCCTGTTGGAAAGTAATCTTAGGAGCTGGTGTAAGAAATAGGTTCCCAGAGATTTCCAAAAGGCCTGAAGTTAGGTATCTCATGGTATGATTTCTATAGCACATCCCACAGCTGATTTTAAAAAAGCAGAGTCCCTGTACAATTAAACAGCACATGGCATTAGGTTTAGTCTGTTTACCTAGCCCATAACTTTTAATTTAGAATAAATGTGTGACGTTGCTAAAGAATAAAATAAAGCTGAAATTTGATTCAAGGGCCCACTTACTGTGTCCTGGATATACTGCATAATTTCCTGCTTTCTGTCTTTGCCTTATTTGAAAATACTGCCTAAAACCCTGCTTTCTTTTCTTATGAAAATCCAATCCATTCTTCAAGGTCCAACCTATGTCTTCCCTTCTCTAGAAAGCCTTTAACTTCTCCAGCCATGCTGATGCCATTGCCTCTCAATTCCCACAACACATCTAAACATGACGTCGTATCTGTTGGTATATGCTCCCATGTGCCACTCGGGTGGCATGACAATAGATGTTATGGTTTTGTGTGTGAAAAACTGGCCTCCCTAATTGACTGTTTAAGGCTGGTGGCCATGACTCACAAGTTACTTCCCTCTTAAAATCTAGAACTCCACAAAATTGAACACAGTGCTCTGCACAGAGAAGATACCAGCCTGTACCGCTGCATTGCCTGCCTGACTGATAGAGGTAACTCGAAATTCCCTTCTCCAGCCTGAACTCTGTCACAAATGTCAGGAGGCTTACTGACATGGCCAGGTGCCCAAATATTACTCAATTTGGGGATCCTCTGCTTGCTGAGAGGTAAGCATTAGGTGCCAGTGCAGTGTGATGGAACAAGGAATAGTATCAGAATAGGAGTCAGAACATCTGACTGCCACAGCCATTCAAACACCTGAGACCCTTAAACTAGATGGATGTACAATTTCTCATTGAAGCAGGGTAACCCCACCTTCCCTGACTGTCTCGCATCATTGGCAGAAGGAGTGAACAATTTTAACCCATAAAGCAGTATAATGTATAAAAAATTGCCAGAGAATTTCATTAAAATATGATTGAGCTCAGAGGTGTTGAATTAGTTTCTGCTTGGGGACTTTAAGAATCATCTGTTAGCAAGAATGAACAAATGAATGAATGAGAGCAAGAAAAAGGAGGATGCAATGTGAGATGAGCTCCATCTTGTACTGTTTTGTGCTGATGGTTAGAGAGATATACTTGTGCCAAGCTGAAATTAGCAGCAAATCAATATTATATTTACCAAACTTCCAAGACCTAAAAACCAGAAGATGCTGGTCTAACTCATACACCTCAAGCCGCCGTGAGAAAGGCAATGGAAGCCTGTGGTGAGAAGTGAGTGTGTGCTGGGGCCATCCTGAAGAACGGGTCTCTCTCTCTAAACATCACCCAGTGTCACAGCTGGACACAAGATAGGGAACATATAGATGAATTAAAGGAAGTCGTTAAAGTTTAGCCTTCCGCAGCCTCTGTTTGCTTATTTGAGGGTCTCACATCAGCTCCCTTATTCATTTCGGCTTCAAAACAAAAACATCTGGTGGAAGTCACTGGACAGTGTGAGGGAGGGCCCTAAGAAACAGGCAGGAAGATAGAACACTGCTGGTGTGTAGAATGTGGCACTAAACACAGCCCAACTCATACACATTCGTCTGGAAACAAAGTGAGAGCAATAACCTGGCCCGACATTATTTGGCACAGGTGTTGGTTTCTGCCACAAGAGAGAGCCCTAAAGTACTACAGTATCCTATAGGAGGGGGGGAAATGTAGAACTCAAATGAAACTAAAAATAAATCCACTGCAATCTCTTTGCCCTCAGAATGGACTCAAAGTAGCCAGCTCTGAAAACACCCCACTGGAGGCCCTAGCTCATTCTGATCCTCCTACCAAGCCTACTAGGGAACCACGAGGGTGGGCTGTGAACCTCACAGCAGGGCTGGGGTCATGAGCTGTGCCACACAGAGGCCTTTTCAGCGTTCCGAGAGGGAACACGCATCCTTGCAGACATTCTCTGCTCTTACAATTGTCATGGTTGGCAACAGGTGATACAGTTCTTAGGGCCAATGCTGACCCTAAGAAAAGAGAACCACCAGTTACGACATTTTTATGATTTTTCTGCGCTTCAGGCTGAGTGTATAAGGCCTCTTGTTCATCTTAGAGAGTTCATGGCATGAAGTCTCTCTGAACCTACTCTGGTCCAGGAGGCTGCCCGATAAACGGAGTTCAGATCTTACTCGATTAACAAAGGAGTGGAGGGAGCAGAGAAAGCAAATATGTGAGGCACCTAAAACACCACATGGGTGGGTGACAGAGCCGGGTCTGAACCCTCCCTCTGCTGCCCTCTGCAAGGACCACTCTGCTCCAGACAGGACGGCAGCATTGCTCAAGCTCGGCCCATCCTCCTTACCAAGCTTCCTGGAATTTCTTCAGGCGGGAAGGCCTCTCTTGATTCCGCCGACTCCTAAACCATCTTTCCACCTGGCGCTCTGTCAAGTTACACTTCTTTGCCAGTCCATAAATATCAGTCTGGAAAGGGATGAAATGAATAAATGAATGATAAAGAACAGAGTCAGACAGGCAGGCAAACAAGAGACAGGGAGATTGAGTTACAAGAGCTTCAGTACTGGGGATGCGAAATTCTGCCATGAGACCTGGATCCAGGGAATTTACCTCTTTTGCTTATGGAATCACACACACACACACACACACACACACACACACACACACACACACACAAAATTACTATCCCAGATCTCTAAGTTACTGAGAAAGATCAATTCTCTATAAGTTGGCAGCAATCCATGCACTCAGGTTGCGTGTGTGAGCTCACCTGTTCACCTGAAATGTACTTAGGACTTCCTAGGCACCAGGTAGAGTGGTATCATTAAAATCAAATCCAATCTCATTTTTCCTATGGGGAACTAAAACCCCCAAAATTTTAGTGACTTGTCCAAAACCTAAAATTAGTAGCAAAGTGTGGATAAGAACTTGGGCTAGTGCATTTTCTGACATTTTGCATGATCCTTCTGATAGCTCCAGAAGACAATGCAGGAAAAACTCTGACAGGTGTTAGCCATCCACTTTTACATTTAGTCACATAGCCTATTGCAAACTGATCCAAAATAATTTCAATAACAAAAAATAACAATTGCAAAATATGATGATGATGATGGCTTCTCTTTTGGGAAGCAGAAATTGTGAGCTATGATTTATCTATTTATTTATTTATTTTAAGGCGGAGTTTCGCTCTTGTCACCCAGGCTGGAGTGCAATGGCGCGATCTCGGCTCACCGCAACCTCCGCCTCCTGGGTTCAGGCAATTCTCCTGCCTCAGCCTCCTGAGTAGCTTGGATTACAGGCACGCGCCACAGCGCCCAGCTAATTTTTTGTATCTTTAGTAGAGACGGGGTTTCACCATTTTCGACCAGGATGGTCTCCATCTCTTGACCTCATGATCCACCCGCCTCGGCCTCCCAAAGTGATGGGACTATAGGCGTGAGCCACTGCGCCCGACTGGGCTATGATTTAAAATTGGAAACAACGTGAATGAAAGATTTCGCTCAAAGGTTACAAATCGAAGTTCTACCCAAGCCGGAAAAGAAACATAAATGACCTAGAGGGCCAGGTCTGTTTCACAGTGGGATTTTAACATAGGCATGTTTTTAAACCTATGGTAACCTTCTTCACGTCCACAAAGAAATGTGCTCATGAAAAATGCCAGCCCTCTTCATCTTTTATTTCCCAAATAAGTATAAGAAACATTTCCTGCCGGGCATGGTGGTTCATTGCCTGTAATCCCAGCACTCCGGGAGGCCGAGGTGGCTGGATCACCTGAGGTCAGGAGTTTGAGACCAACCTGGCCAGCATGGTGAAACCCTGTCTCTAATAAAAATACAAAAATTAGCCAGATGTGGTGGCAGGCGCCTGTGATCCCAGCTACTTGGAAGGCTGAGGTAGGAGAATCACTGGATCCTCAGGGGCAGAGGTTGCAGTGAGCCAAGATCATGCCACTGTATTCCAGCCTGGGCAACAGAGCAGGACTTTGTCTTAAAAAATAAATAAAGGAAACATTTCCATTTCTTCTTAATTCTATTATATGAAAAATAAAATGGCATAAAACTGACCCTCAGTTTCAGTGCTGAGGAAAGAAGTGGAAGCTGTATGAATGCAGCAGACAGAAAAGCACATATTATGTCCCAAAGGGCCAGGTGTGACCAAGATCTGGCTGACGCTTCCGGAGAAAACGTGCAGACCCAGGATTTTGATGGGAAATCGCTAGGTTTTAAAGAATGTTGACCAATGCTTCAAAGTAAATTTAAACCAATTGTGGATGAATATCGTGAGAGCCAAATAAAGCCATCTGGCCCACAGGCCAGATGTGACCAGCGGATAGCTTCTGCTAGATGATCTCATACAATCCCTTGCAGGAAGGAAAGAACAGCGCAGTGTCAAAGCAATCGGATATAGTAGGAAGGGCAGGAAGCTGAAAACAGAAGATCCAGTTCTGCTGCCCTCTAGCTACACAGGCATAAACACTGCACTTTGACCCCCATGTAAAAGGGGATATTAAGAGAATGTTTGCCACCCACCTTAAAGGAATGATTTGAGGACCAAGGGATTGGAATGAGCTAATGAAACTATTGAATGCTGTGTCAGTGCTAGAGATTTTTATGTCCAAATACAGAAAGAAAACCATGGACTAAAAATTGCTTAAGAAAAACGTATTCCTTCATTTTTAACATAATTTGCAAACATGAACAGAACCCCCCCAAAATGGAGAATATAATTCAAATTCTGTTGTTTGGTGCACAGCAGGACATACTCTGGCATGCTGCTACACTCTGCTCTGTGCGCTCAGACTGAAGGGACTCTGGGCCTAGCTTTACTGAAGTGTTTTAGTCATTCATTCATTTGAAAGGATTTAAAGGGTCTCTATGCACTGGTGCCAGGCACCATTCTAGGCATGGGAGATTCAGTAGTGAGCAAAACAAACTGAAGTCCTTGTCTTCATTCTGGAATGTTCTCAAATCTTAGAACAACCCAATTTTATTATCCCATGACTTCTACAAATAATTGCCTAATAAATTATTAATCACCACACATAGACGATAATAATTGTTTATTATTCAAAGCTTTTTTTTTTTCTATTCTGGAATACAGAAGAATCCAGTTGAAAGTCAGTCTTGTCAATTCTGGCCCCAGGCACTATGATATTATTGGGAGAGAAAGCTCCTTGCAAACAAAATCTCTAAAAGGGTTTTCTTTAATTAATATGTGAAACATTAAGCATTTATTGACCATCTATAATGATCAGAAAATAGTGCAAGATGTCATGGGAACAAAAGCAAGCATGATTAAGAAACAAAGTGACAGTTCCCTTGTGTCAGGAAGACATACTTAAGCATGCTCCTTTGGAAGTCAGTGCATGATAGGTACAAAATTAATGGCACAAATAGTAACAGCTGACCTTTACTGAGCATCTGCTATGTGCCAGGCACCATTCTAAGTATTTTATATGTGTTAACTCAATTTGATCCTCACACATGCCCTATGAGATAAGCAATATAATTATATTCAATTCATAGAGGAGGAAACTGAGGCATGGGAAGTTTAATAAGCCCATCTCTTTACAGAAAGTCTGTGACAGAGCCAGGCTCTAAACCCACAGATCTGTCCTCACAATTTGTATTTTAGCCACTACACTCCTATTGCTGTGAACATTCAGAAGTGGGTTGGAACATGTAGGAAAAGCCCGTCTCAGGCACAGCCTCAACAAGGAAAGGCTGAATGGCCTGCAGGAGGAGTGCTGAATGGGGCCAAGAGACCTGGCCTCTGGACCGAAAAAGGAACCCTCTGTGCCAGTGGAGGAGCCACCCTACCTCTCTGGCTCTCACGTGTCTCACCTGAACAATAAACTGCACTAGAAGAGGCTTTTGCTCTAAAAACGTTTGAATCTATGAATGACTCAAGCTAGTGCACAGGAATGTCTTTATTGATTATAGTAACTGGCTTGAGGTCAGTCTCACAGTGCCACGTTTTCTTTACATCTCTTCCAGAACCTATTTGTTCTGCATCAGTTCATATATATGTAATTTTTATTTTGCTAAGGGAAAGGGCTAGATAATAAGTTCCACTGTTACTACACGTTATCTATAGCACTATAACTGATCTGTTGGTCAGAGCTGTTGGTCTTTCCCCAAACATCTGGAAGTTGTTCTTGATACATGCACATACACATGTAACAGACATGCAGCTGCGTAGATACAATAATACGAGAACTGTACAATATCACTGACCAAAACTCTCAATGGAGGCCCATGTGTATAGTATTTTGGGCCTCATCAATACCATGTTATGCCCTTCTGTACTGACCAGCCCACAGTTGATGTCATATACACAGAAGTGTTTTGTTTTACTGGTGCAACCTATAGCTGCTGAAGAAGCATCCTTGGGTCTGCGTGCTCAATTGTTTTAAGGAAGTCAGGTGTTATTCACAAATATTACCAATACAATATTTAAAATACATTTTAGCATTCACTTATAGACAAAGAACTCACTGGGGCATGGTAGAAAGGTTACTGGTCTGGAAGTATGGGCCAGGTTCCAGCTTTTGATTCAGCCACTCATTAGCAGCATGACCCCCCATTCCCCTTAGGCTAGGCCTTAAGTTCCCTCATCTTAATCATGAAAAAGAAAGACTAGGCCAGGCGCAGTGGCTCAAGCCTGTAATCCCAGCACTTTGGGAGGCCGAGGCGGGTGGATCATGAGGTCAAGAGATCGAGACCATCCTGGTCAACATGGTGAAACCCCATCTCTACTAAAAATACAAAAAATTAGCTGGGCATGGTGGTGCATGCCTGTAGTCCCAGCTACTCAGGAGGCTGAGGCAGGAGAATTGCCTGAACCCAGGAGGCGGAGGTTGCGGTGAGCCAAGATCGCGCCATTGCACTCCTGCCTGGGTAACAAGAGTGAAACTTAGTCTCAAAAAAAAGAAAAGAAAAGAAAAAGAAAAAGAAAGACTATCACTCTATGAACCTTTTCTGTTTTCTTAGTTTTCCTCTGTCACATGGCTATTTTTTCTCCATAGCAGAGAAGCTCGGTAAGGACCAAATTTTCTAGATAATTTTAAATATCCTGAAAAGCTGGCTAGAAGCTCTTAGCAACAGCAAGTATAGCAACTAAGTGGTAGTACAGCACTATTCTTCCCGTTTTATATGAAGTATTACCAAAGTTAGTTGTTCCCAAACAAAAAGAATGATAAAGGTCCCAGAAAGAGCCCTAATTTCTCATAAACATAGCTAAATAATTTCCCTTTTGAAATGAGTAAAGGGATGCTTTGGCATTACTATCACCAGTGGTAACAAAAGGATTTAGATGAATGATTGTAGTCATTGAAAGCACATGGGAAGAAAAACCACATAAAGATGCCTTTTCAGACTGTCCTTGGGTTGCAAACGCTTTTGCAAAAAGCGTTTCAAATACAGAAACTGAGGGCAGAGCAAGTTAGAGACAGCTCACACCTGCTATGAGCAATTCTGGGCACCATGCGCCACTGTGCTTTCACATGCAGAGGAAGCACGAGAACAGTTAGAGCAATGGTCAGAGTAGAAGCAACTTAACTCAGACCCTCAAAGATCTATGTTAGAACTGTGTTAGCATATGTACTTGATTTTTAAATGACTGGGAATAGCTGTTTGTGTCATCATAGAGGCTGTGCCACTTTTGGAGAAGTTTTGTTTCATCTGTCATTTTAACGATGGAAGTATAATAAAACTGAAGTGAACACTAGACTTCCCTGGACATTATTTTTATTAACTATTAAAAACTCTTTCTTTTTTCTTTTTCTGCATGTATTTAAATACACAGTGCACAACAACATAAAGGAAGGACATTTTATATTGTGAAGAGAACTGTGATTCTCTTAGAAATTCTCCCCGGAGAGTAGTCAGGGACACAGCATATTTCTGAGTATGTTGAATCTTTGAATAAAATAACAGTCCTACTCATGAAAGCGACCCCGATGAACATTTTCAAAATGCATGTCATGTATTTTGATGACACCACAATCACCAAAGGTATCAGATATGGGCTTCTCTGCCCTCACGATTATCCTTTTTCATCTGTATACTTTGTATATATTCTATCATTAAAAATTAAATTTTGGGCCAGGCACAGTGGCTCATGCCTGTTATCCCAGCACTTTGGGAGGCTGAGGTGGGTGAATTGCAAGGTCAGGAGTTTGAGACCAGCCTGGCCAACATGGTGAAACCCTGTCTCTACTGAAGATGCGAACAATTAGCTGGGTGTGGTGGCACACACCTGCAATCCCAGTTACTCAGGAGGCTGAGGCAGGAGACTTGCTTGAATCCAGGAGGCAGAGGTTGCAATGAGCTGAGATTGACCAATTGCCCTGCAGCCTGGGCAACAGGGTGAGAGTTTTGTCTCAAAAAAAAAAAATTAAATTTTGACCTTTATGCCCAAATGATGGCACTGATCTTTAGTGCTCAATACTGTAGTTAAATACAATCGTTCAACTGTTACCATTGATTCTTTTATATTATCATGTGTATCATACTTGTGATGTTCTAAACCTGTCAACAGAAGAAATAATGAATCCAAACCAATCAACTCATTTGCTGGTCAACTGAACAGATTTCTTGCACATACAAGTTAAGCTATAGATAACTGAACCATTAAGAAAGGAGATTTTTAAATCAAAAGCAAAGAATTTGCACTTACTTGCAATGGTCGCCTTGTGGAACGTTTGAAAAAATTCTCTAAGACAGTATTTGGTGTAACCTTTCGAAATGTCTCTTTAATGCCAAACGATTTTGCTAGAGGTGAAGCAACAAAACTACAAAAATATGAAAAGAAACATCAAAATCTAAGAATAAATCCACAATGACACCAGAAAATTAAAGCTGTAACTTTAGGTTTCTAATGAAATCAATCATTTGTTCATGTTGACACTACACCCAAAATCTGTCTCTCAAACCAGAAAAGTTTCAGACCATACATACAAGAAATAATTAAAAAAAAAAAAACACTTGCACAATTCTAAAATTCATTGTATGTTAATCCAAATATATTTATAGACAAGATTTAGGAATTAGAATAAGCTATTCTGCTTAGAATTTTAAAGACTCCCAGGGATTAAAATAAATAAGAGTTTTGTTAGAAAAATGTTTTATTTGGTGTTATCTTAAAGAAATTCCTATTTCAAGTTCTAACGTATGAAAAAATGGCACAACTCTTGGGCAAATACCTAACAATAGGATGGGTGGTATGGAAAGTATACATTTAACTTTATAAAAAATTGGCAAGTTGTTTCGGGTGTTACAAATTGTCTCGGTATTACATTATTGATTTGAGGTCTTTCTTCCTTTTAAACATAGGTGTTTGCAGCTGTAAGTTTCCCTTCAAACAGTGCTATTGCTGCATTCTCTTAAGTTTAGTTTGGCATTTTCTTTTTCATTCATCTCAAATGTTTGCTAATATACCTTGTGATTTCTTCCCTGACTGGTTATTTAGAAACATGTTATCTAATTTACATTTATTTATTAATTTACTGATTTCTCTTAAGAGATGAGGGCTTTGATATGTTTCCCAGGCTGGTCTCTAACTTCTAGCCTCAAGTGATCCTCTTGTCTCAGTCACCCAAAGTGTTGGGATTACAGGGTGAGCCACTGAGCTTGGCTGTTATTGATTTCTAACTTCATTTCATTGTGGTTGGAAAATATAATATTGAAATCTTTTTCATTTATTGAGACTTGTTTTACAGACAAATATGTGATCTATTCTGGACAACGTTCTTCGTGCACTTGAGAAGAACGTGTATTCTGCTTTTGTTAAGTGGAGTGTTCTATAGATGTTTGTTGGGTCTAGTTGGTTTAAAATATCGGTCAAGTCTTCTGTTTCTTTGTTGATAATCTTCTGCCTAGCTGTTCTATCAATTACTGAAAGTAGGTATTGAAGTTTACAACCATTATTCTTGACTTGTCTGATTGCCCCTTAATTCTGTCAGTTTTCACATCATGTATTTTGGAACTCTGCTGCTAAGTGCATATATAATTGTTATATCTTCTATACAGATTTACCCTTTTATTATTATAAGACGTCCTTCATCTGTAGTAACAATTTAAAAATCTATCAAATTACATTTTTGTCTGATATTAGTACAGCTACTCCAGTCCTCTTTTGGTTACTGTTTGTATGGTATATTTTTTTCCATCCTTTTACATTCAACATATTTGTGCCTTTAAACATAAAGTGTATCTTTTGTGGACAACATAGTTGGATGGTGTTTTCCTAACTATTCTATCTATGCCTTTAATTAAAGTGTTTAATCTATTTATATTTAAAGTAATTACTGATAAAACAGGATTTATAGCTGCCATTTTGCTATTTGTTTTCTAGGTATCTTAAGCCCTTTTGTTCATTTTAGTCCATCACTACCTTACTTTGTGTTCAATAGATATTTTCTCATGTATCATTTTAATTTTCTTGTCTTTGTGGTTTTGTACAGTTTTAAAAGTTATTTTCTTAGTGATTGACCTGGGGATTATAATTAACATCTTCATTTATAACATCCTAGTTCAGATTAATATCAAATTAATTTCAATAGGGTTGAAAATCTCCGTTCCCCTCCTCCTCCTTTATGCTGTTTTCTCACAAATTATATTGTGTTCTCATCAACACAGATTTAGATTATTGTTGTATGCAATTGCCTTTTAAATTGGATAGGGGGAAAAAGTGTTACAAACAAAAAACATGGCTATACTAACATTTTATTTTCGTATGTAGTTCCCTTTACTGGTGCTAATTTCTTCATGCAGATTTGAGTTACTGTCTTGCCTCTCATTTCAGCCTGAAGGACATCCTTTCAAACTGTTTGTATGCTAGGCCTGCTAGGAATGAATTCTCTTGGTTTATGTTTGAGAATATCTTAATTTCACCTTCATTTTGAAGGAGAGTTTTGTTTGGTTCACAGTGTTTTCTTTTTAGCACTTTTTATGTGTCATTCTACCGCCTTTGGCCTACATAGATGCTGATGAGAAATCAATCCCTAATCACCATGAGAATCCCTTGTATGTTATGAGTTGCTCTACTCTTGCTGCCTTTAAGATTCTTTCTTTTTGGCTTTTGACAATTTGATTATGACACATGTGGGTGTAGTTCTCTTTAAATTTATTTTACTTGGAATTTGTTTAGCTTGGACGTGCAGATTCAGAATTTGGGGAAATTTTGGGCCATTATTTCTTCACATTTTGGGGGTTTTTATTCTTTCTCTTTCTGGAATGCCCATTATGTGCATATTGGTATTCAAGTCTCTAAAACTATTTTTCTTCATTCTCTTTTGCTGTCCCTTACACTGCTGACTCTTCTGCCTGCTCAAACATGCTATTGAACCTCTCTCATGAAATTTTGATCTCAGTCACTGTAGTTTTCAACCCTAGAACTTCTAGTTGGTTCTGTTATAATTTATAATTTCTATCACTTTATTGATATTCTTGATTTGGTGAGACACTGTTTTCATGCTTTCCATTAGTTCTTAAACATGCTTTTCTCCAGTTTTTTGAACACATTTAAAATAGTTGACTTAGGCCAGGTGCAGGGTGGATCACAAGGTCAAGAGATAGAGACCATCCTGGTCCGCAAGGTGAAACCCCGTCTCTACTAAAAATACAAAAAATTAGCTGGGCATGGTGGTGCATGCCTGTAGTCCCAGCTGCTTGGGAGGCTGAGGCAGGAGAATTGCTTGAACCCAGGAGGTGGAGAGCCAAGATCCCGCCATTGCACTCCAGTCTGGGTAACAACAGCAAAACTCCGTCTCAAAAAAAAAAAAAGTTGACTTAAAGTCTTTGTCTAATAAGTCCAATATCTAGGCTTTCTCAGAAACGCTTGCAGTAATTGCTGTATTTCCTGTGTATAGTCCGTACTTTTGTGTTTCTTTGCATGTCTCATAAGTTTTTGTTGAAAACTGGACATGTTAAATACTACGATGTGGTAACTGTAAAAATCAGATTATTTCTCCTCCCCAGCTTGTTGCTTCTGCTATTTGCTGTTGTCCGTTTGTTTGATTACCTTTTTAAAATTAAATCTATAAAGTCTTCTTTGTGATGTGTGAGTACTGAAGGCTTCATTAGGTTAGCTTAGTGGTCAGCTAATGATTAGACAGAGTTTTCCTTAAATGCTTGGAACCCATGAGCCTCTCAGTCTTTCCTGAGGAGCTCTGTGCACATGCTGGAGCACATCTTCAACATTTAGCTAGGCAGTACGCAACTCTGCCTTAGCCTTCACTTATTGTTTGCAGAGCCTACAGGCCATTCAGAGGTGAGAGCTTATGGCCTTCCCAGGTCTTTCCTGAGCATGCAGATAGCCGTGAACATGCACTAACTCCTACACATAAAAGGAGACTTCTAGATTTCCAAGAACATTGTCAGAGTTTTTCAAAGCCTTCTATGCACAACTCATGTTCTAGGTTTTCCTTTGAAGCTTTTTGGTCATTTCATTGTTTGCCCCAGTTGTTATCCACTGCCTTAGACAGTTATGAAGTTAATTAATTCAATCTAATTGTTTTTAACAAATGTCCTCAGGAAAAAGGCTTTTTCACTGGGTGAGGTCTGAGTCAGGTCAAATAAAGACAGCATTGTGAGTAGTGTCTTCCAGAGAACGGTCAGACAGATCAGACAATGACAATCCTCTGAAAATGAGCTTTGAAGGAGCTTCCACTCTGTTCTGCTCCTATCAGTGGCAGCCAGGCTGCTAGTTTCCATTGTAATTGTGGGCCATTGGTTCTTCAAGGCTATCCTGAGATGGAGGGGGCAAGATGGGAACAGGGAAAGTGAAAAATATCTCACAGCTTGCTATTCCTTCCAAGATTCTGCTGTTTTTCTTAAATAACAACGTCTAGATTAGTATAAGCCTTTGGCTGATTCTCAGTTCTGAAAGAAACTGACAATGACAATTTTTGCTAGTTTTCTGGTTGCTTTTGTGGAAGAACGAATTTTCAGAGGTTCTTACTCTGACAGTTTTGCTAATTCAGTGCATCGTGGTTTTAGTTTTTATTTTCCTAATTACTAATAATGTTGAGCATCTTTCCATGTGCTAATTTTCTATTTGTATATCTTCCTTGATGAAGTATTTGCTCAAATCTTTTGCCTATTTTTAAAGCCATTTGTTTATTATTGAGTTCTGAGTTCTTTATACACTCTGAATTTAAGTCTTTCATCAGATATATTTTACATATATTTTCTCCCAGTCTGTAGGTTGCCTTTTTATTTTATTTACAATAACTTTTCCTAAAAAGACAACTAGTAAGGTGTTTTGCATATCATATAATTCAATGTTTTCAAATACACAATTTTTAAACGAATAAAATGACTCTTTAGTAAATTTACTAAGTTGTAATAACCATTACTATGAATCAGCTTTAGAGCATTTCCATCATTCACGTCTATTGTTAATCTCTGTTTCTTCTTGCACCTGCCCCAGGCAACCACTAACCTATTTTCTGTTTTTATAGCTTTGTCTTTTTGGATATTTAATGTACATGAAATTATACAATATGTGGTCACTGTGTCTGGCTTCTTTCACGGAGGTTTCTGAGGTTTATCCATGTCTTGCATGTATTTGTAGTGCCTTCCTTTTCATTGCAGAACAAGATTCCATTGTACAGATATACACTCAAAGTGTCTTGAAGAGCAAATGTTTTAGCTCTTTACCAAGAGAAATAAAAGCATGTAACCATGCAAATTCCTGTACTCAAATGTTCATAGCAGCTTCATTCCTAACAGCCTCAAACTGTATGCAACACAGATTCCTTCCCATCAACTAAAGGATACATTTTTGTATGTCTGTATGTTGAACAACTGTTCAGCAATAGAAAGGAACCATTAGTATACATATCAACGTGAACAAAATCTTAAAAGCATTATGCTTAATGAAAGAAGTCAGACACAAAAGACAATAATCTATATAACTTCATTCAAAGGAAATCCTAGAAAATACAAAATTATAGTGACAGAAAGTAGATTAATGATTGCAGGTGGCTAAGGGGTAGGGAGGGTATTGACTGAAAGCGTTACAAGAGAAATTCTTAACTGACAGATATCCATGTCATAATCGTGGTAATGGTTGCTAGACTGTATACTTTTATAAAAATGCATCGAATTTTAGATGAACTTTATTGTATGTAAATCAAACCTCAATAAAGCATCTATTTTTAAAATAATGAGATGTCCCTATTCTTCCTTCAGTTCTAACAAAGGATCTATCTTCTGCCAGGTCAGTCAATTCTAGGACTTACTTAAGAAGAATTTCTCTGTCCAACTAAATGCTGAATATTTTAGTTATGAATGATCATTCAGCTCTTAAATTCATTTTTATATCAATGGAAGTTGAATAAAAACTTTCCTAAGATAATCTGACTAGATGTATGTCAGTCCAGCTTCTAGATGAATTAAGCTCTCTTGGAAATGGCCCCTAAATTTCAGAGACATATTAAAATAAGGGAATTATGCACCAGATTTACACAGAGCAATGTGGAGAGATCATAAAACATAGGCTAAATTTGCAAAAAGAAGAGAGAAAAGATCTTAGCACAGTACCATTTATGTCAACTAGTGATATCTGTACATGAAGCACATGTTTTACTGAGTCACACAAATAAAGGATCACCAAATATACAGAACACAGCAGAGAGAAGAATGGAAGTAGTGCATGGGGGACAACGTAATTAATAAAAAAGTATGTGAGAGAGAGAGAGAGAGCATGTATATGTGTGTATACACACATATATATTTGACAGGGTTTTAGATAAATAATTGAATTAGTTCATTTATCCAACCTAGTAGCTGAAAAATCTTAGTGGAGAAAACACCCATTTCTTTCACTATTAGAACAACACAAACTGGAAATAGTTTCACAGGGTAGTGTTTTCAGTTTATTCACTCAGTGGCATGTCCTCAAATGTTAGAAATGAAGAAATTAGGAGGGGAAAGCAAAATAGAATTAAAACAAAGATTTATACAGTAAGGGAACAAAACTAATCTCAAAGCCAAATGAAGCATAACATTCTTTTCTGGAGGGTCACGTGAGATATAGCACATGGGTAAGTATACATGTGAATAAATAAACACATTCATAAACCTACCTCTTACACAAAATAATAACTTTTTTTTTGAGGTGGAATCTTGCTTTGTCGCCAGGCTGGAGTGCACTGGTGTGATCTCAGCTCACTGCAGCCTCCTCCTCCCAGATTCAAGCAATTCACCTGCCTCAGCTTCCTGACTAGCTGGGACTACAGGTGGGTGCCACCACACCCAGCTAACTTTTTTGTATTTTTAGTAGAGACCGGGTTTCACCACGTTGGCCAGGATGGTCTCAATCCCCAGACCTCATGATCTGCCGACCTTGGCCTCCCAAAGTGCTGGGATTACAGCCATGAGGCACCATGCCCAGCCAAAAAATAACATTTTTAGCAGAACAGAGTATAGATATAAATGTAGTTGTCTAATTGAGTGTTATCCTTCCTTTTCAAATAAATCTAGGAAATCAATTACTTTACCTAATAAAGTATAGAGGAATATAAATAGGCACTTAATTAAAAATCTATTTTGAAAAAGGAGAGAAGAAAGAAGCACAATGGATATTGGATAAATTGAACTGAAGCAAAAAGGGAAATTTTAAGAAATAAATTTAGAGATAAGCTTGCCAGCTAGCTTGCCTAAATTTTAATTATATTGATATGGAATAGAAAAACAAATGTCTGAGAGGAATAAAAAAATGAACTTCTGCTCCCATGTAAATGGTTCAAAATTAGATTAATTACCAGGGAATAAGTCCCTTAGGTTTGCAACTTTTGAGGAATTGAGCCTTCAGGCAACTCCATTCAGACACCGAGACAGCCCCCTCCTTGTCTAGCACCCCATCAGTTACCTGAGAGCCAAAAGCCTAGACATCCCAGAGCTCCCTTTATTTTCAATGTTTTTCCCTAGGCAGATATTAGGCATGTTACCTTTAAATACTTCTCCTAAATAGATACAATAGCCTATTGGTATAAGATTGATTCCCATTCCTTCGGATTCAGAGGCTCTGTGAGCAGAGTTTTTCAGAGGGTTTTCTTTTTTAACATGAGAACAAAATATCAGGAGCAGTAGATCTTGGATAAAAAGTCTAATGTTCATATTTAAAGACTATCTCCATTTGGGACAGTTAGTAACAATACTTCTTCAAAGCATGCAAATTGCTATAGATAGGTTACTCCAGGTACCCTACCCTCCTTTAAAGAATGATGGACATACTGTCCCATCATGACCTTATGTTGCAGATGTGGAGAATCTACTCATGTATAATCAAGTAACAGGAACAATAAAAAGGTGACCTTCTGATTTTACCACCTCCACCCCTGCCTTGGACTCTTCTGGGACCATGATTTACTCTGAGATAATGCATTTAGTCCATGAGTGTTGATATTTGAGTAGCTTAGGTCTCCTTTAAATCACACTTCAGACACACACAAGAGTGTATAGAAGATAAACGAATTAGAAACCGGTAGTCTGAACAACAACAACAAAAAATCAAAACATTAGCTATCAAAGAAAACAAAAAAAAACCATAAGCCACAAGCTAAAACTTTCAAGGAAAGAAAACCTTAAATACAAAGCAAACGTTAGCAAACGGAAGTTACTTTCCAATTGTCTCCTTCTCTTCTTGATTTTCTTTTCTTTTTCTTTTTTTTTTTTTTTGAGATGGAGTTTCGCTCTTGTTACCCAGGCTGGAGTGCAATGGCGCGATCTCGGCTCACCGCAGCCTCCGCCTCCTGGGTTCAAGCAATTCTCCTGCCTCAGCGTCCTGAGTAGCTGGGATTACAGGCATGCGCCACCGTGCCCGGCTAATTTTTTGTATTTTTAGTAGAGACGGGTTTCATCCTGTTGACCAGGATGGTCTCAATCTCTTGACCTCATGATCCACCCACTTTGGCCTCCCAAAGTGCTGGGATTACAGGCTTGAGCCACTGCGCCCGGCCCTCTGCTTGATTTTCTAGGAAGAAACATTAATTTCTGATCTTAAATGTTCTTGTCTAGTACTAAAGGACAATAATGAGCCAGCCAAATCACAACTCTTGGTCACTTCACAGAATGAGAAGATGTAGCATAAATACAGTCTAGGACAAGAGAAGGGAGCTTTCCTGTGTTAAATGTCTCAGGATATGCTGAAAGCTAGAGTTATATTTACATGAATGTTTTAAATACTTCAGAAATTTTTGTTTGCTATAGTCTCTTTAAGTTTGCTTTCTGTATTCCCAAGAGATATTTGTTTATTCTCTTCTGCCATCAAGAGTCTTTCACTGTGAAAGTCTAAGAAGTACTGCTGCGGTCAGAAAATAAAAAGCCAACAAATTAAACCTTAGTTCATGGGTTCGAGTCCCAGATCCATTGCGTTACATGTTAACTGTGTGACTTTGGCAAGTCATTTACCTCTTATTTCCATACCTGCAGACTGAGACCACAGCATTTGTGATTTTTATGCAGCTCTTAAACTATAAACTCGTATTCAAATGGAAGGTATAAGTGATATTGTATTTATGATACAGGTGGTTCAATCTCCCACTAATGATACAGAAGCTCTGGGAAAAAAATATAAACTTATACTTCACAAAAAGTATGGTATCTCTCCCTGTTACATTTTCCTTCCCTCTGCGGCATTAAAAGAGATATAAGATTAGTGACGCTACACATTTTCTGTAGCGTCACAATGGAAAAAGTTGAGAGTGAGTTATTGGGAGCTGAAGTTATAAGGAGACAGAAAAGAGAATACAGACTATACTTAATCCCTTGCGAAAAAGTAACAATGGTCCTAGGAATTAAAAGAGGGTTGGATTCCTTCCTGATTGTCACTGGAGAGGCCAAGACCGGGATGAAACAAGCTGGTCCTCCACAGCTGTGCTGCTTTGGCAACCTAAAGAGTTTTCTGGCTCACGGTCCTGGCCAAACTGTGAAAAATGGAGCTGCCCACCAAAAAGTAGGAAATCTGCAATGGAAATCAGTAATGGACCTGGATGCCAAATTCAAAGATCACCAGATACAGTGCAAGAACAGCTCGTATTTCAGGATAGTAACTTGCTAATTTTGAAGTGCAGTGGTAAATTCTACTTTATTTATGCATTCCTGACACATCCAAATATGTGAGTAAGAAGTAGAATTAACTGTCGGAAAAGGAGTACATTTTCAAATGTTCTCAGCTGGGTTTAGTGGTATCCAGGGGCTTTCTCTTCCTCCCAATAGGAATAGCACACTGTTGGCCCAAGTGAAGTGGTCATTTGTACAAAAACTTTTTTGAGTTCATGAAACAGTTGGTCAAACTAGCTCTCGAGATAAGGACCCTGCAAATGTTTATAAACATATGATCTGCATTACAGTTAGTCTTGGACAAAATGATCTCTATCAGATTTTTGTCTCAAGTTTTTCCAACTCTTGACATTTGAATATTCTCTTTGCTCCAAATGAATTAATGTGCTAATAACAGCTGTTTGAAATAGAGTCAACTACAGAGATTATAGATGAACATTTATCTACTGTTATCATAACGCTAGTACAATTTTAATAAAATGGCTGGAAAAAATATCCATTTAAATTAAATCAAGAAAAGAAAAGTTTACTTTTTCTGAGAAAGAAAATTGATAGTTTTTCTCTTTGATTTCCTTGCACTTTGAATGAAGGGCACCCATTAAACCTTTAAATACATCTTTAAAATAAACTGTGCTACATAGCAATACTTGGTTTAGCCTTTAATGAGCCATTTTTGTTATTTTATAGGCATTTGAGAGTGATAATGCCTCCTGAGTCATAGACTTTTCTAGCACTGCCTTTCCAGGAGTGCCTATGCACTGTGAGTCACCATGGAAGAGTGGAAGATGAGCTGGGCACCTGTATTGTCATTGACACTAATAAGCTCTGCCGTCCTCAACCTCTTCCTATCTTCTTCTTTATAAAGATTTTCTTCATTACAAAACTAAAGCACTCAATGGGATCCATGTTTCTCATTCTTTTGTCATTCAGTCTTTAAATAACATTTGGAGTGCATTTGATTGTATTAATTCATCCCTTAGTGGCAACCTCTGAACAACAGATTCTTTAAGGAACTTAGTAAGCCTAAAACTCTATTATTCTAGTGTTAGAGCAAAGAGGGGGAATGGGAAGGAAAGACCCAAGTACTACTTACTTTTCAAATACACGTCTGATAATCAGTAAGAGAAAAGCATATGGAATTGTGATGTATAAATGAGAAGGTTTTACAAAGACGAGTCCATCGTGATCCTCAAGATCTGACCACTTTATCATGGGAGGAAGCCAGAATCTTTCCAACCAGAACCATTCTTTAAACATCCAAAACATTCTAGAGAAATGGAAACAGAAGACATTAGACTTGTGAAACAAACATGTAACATTAGGATGGCATTGATCACCTTCACTCAAAATCCCAGACCCAGAGAGCTTAGAAAATCAGGCAAGAACGGAATACTGTTTAATGGTTTGCACGGTCCCTCATTGCATTTAACAAGAATTACTCTTCCATACCCTCAGAACAATTTTGTTTATGGCATGGGAAACTTTGGCGCACCACTCTTCACACTTTTGGCAAAACACATGAATATTATGCATGTGAATTTTCTTTTTATGTGATTCTATGGTATAAAAAAATAATGATAGGCTTTACAACTTCAACATGCCCAAAGTCGACATCCTAAAGGCTCCAAGTAGGTGTAAATCATCACTAGCTCCCTAAGAAATTCCCCAGGAAATAAGGGGCAGGCACATTTCACTTCACATTACAAGGAATTCAAATTAGTCTATGTAAAGAAATATTAATTGAGATTCTATTATTTGTGAAGCACCGTGCTGGCACTGAGGGTAAAACAGTAAGACAGGGTTCCTGGCTTGAGGACCTAATAGCCTCCTAAGCAGGTAGGCCTGAACAGATGACTTCAACACATTCTTTTTTAGGTACAATTAAAAAAAAAAGGTATACAGATTTCTGTGGGAACAAGATGATGGGCACTGAACCCAGCCAGGAAATATTAGGGAAAGATAACTGGAAGCAAAAGATCATGTGATATCTTGAACAAAAGTGGAAATAAACCAGAAAAGGCAGAAAAATGGGGAAGAGGGAATAGAAGTTTTAAGGAGATAAAGTATTAATTCTACAATCAGGTAACCAGAGCATAGAATAATGTAAATTAGGTGTTCTGATATCATTGTTTAGGCTGTGATCATTTTGGACTTGGTATTATGACCTTGAGGATGTGTTGTTGGCATTTTGACCTTGAGGATGAGGATGTTCATCCTTTAATGTTTAATCAGAAAAAGGAATAAAAGTATCCTCAGATTCACAACATGATTGTCAAAATAACTCTGTCAAAACCTCTTAATCTGGAAATAACAAGGTACATAGAAAACTACCAGTGGTTTCATACTACCACAGTGAAAGAATCCAAGGTGTGGGATGGTGGGTTACAAATAGGTGCCCAGGCACTGTAGCGAATTGCTCTTCCTTCCTTTCAGAAGTATTCTAGTTTGGAAAATAAATCGTATCATCACGCTCATTAAAATGCTGGTGGGACAAGCAGGCCAGGTCTCAGAGGGTTGGCTTGCATTCCAGGCTAAGGAGCTTGGCATTTAGCTAATAGGACCCACTGAAGGGTATTATGCAGAGGAATCAGATGGTCAATTTGGTAGCCAGCTCCTCTATGAGCCCACAGAGTATCTTTGTGCTGGTTAGCAGAAGGTATTCCCTCTAGGTAGACAGCTCTGCCGAGCGTAAAATGATCAGTGGATGAGGGCTGGATTTCAAGCCTACTCCCCGATTCACCTGACCCAGGCACATGCATGGCAACTCTTCTGGCAGTGGTGTGAAGCACGTCTCAGGAGATGGAGAAACTAGAGAGCAATCAGTTCACGGCAATAGATGGGAGCAGCAGAGAGAAGTTTTGGCCAGAGCAGTAGTGACTAGAGGGAATAATGCCATGTGTGGGATGCAAATCGGGTAGAGGATAAAGGAAGCCCCAGAGAGAAGTGAGATTGAGGGGAGAAAATAAAACTCAAGGGACTGAAGGTGAAAGAACATGTGTGTTGGGAGTGAGGCCACGGGCTCAGGTGTAACAGGAAGACTAGCTCAGAGCATAGGGTCTGAGAGGGAATACTGAAGTGATAGATTTCTGACTTCAGATGAGAAAGGATTCCACAGTGTGGATCCCAATGTCCTTCAGAAAGATCCACACCAAAACCAGGAATCAAACCCTGGTGAGAAAACTCCCTACCTCATCTTGCCTCTTACCTGCCACTTGGAGAAGTGCTAACCTAGGCGCCTCCACACCTGCAGGGCTGTGCTCCTGGAGAAAGGCTGCCTTCTTTTCCATGGACTATTCTTTTGTTAGACTTTCTACCCTGAGAGGCAAGAGTGAGTCCTATTTATGCTGCTGAAAAGTTGTGTAAATATGGTGGAATAAAGGTAATCAACAAACACTTAGTGAATACTTCCTTGGATTAGACTTTGGGGCTGCAGAAAAGATGGACGAAGGGATGACCCTGGACTGCGGACTGGACCTGGGTAGGAAGGTGCAGTGAGAACTGGAGACAGAGTGGTTAGGAAGGAAGAAGTGATCAACTTTCATGATTCATTTACTAAAATAAGTAAGGAATCAAGCTTTTGACATAACTGACCAAAAGGGGAATTCAGAGAAATCTATTTTGAAATACTCGCCAGAAACATCTCAGAACAAGGGCATCTACAAGCCTTTGAGTCAAACTCCAGCTAAAGTTAAAACTTCTGCAGTCGAGGCCTCAGAAGTCCCTCCGTAATGAACACAATCTTGTGCCGGTCTGTGTCCCTCAACTGCATCAAAACTAGATACCCCTGCAAGGGCAAAGATATGTTTTCCTTAGAAGTTTGCCTCAGCATGTTCCTTACTTTGCTGGCTCCAAATTCAATAGCTAAGGACTCAGGGAACAAACAGCAATGACAGTGAGTTAGGTTCCCCCCACTCAGTATCATCATAATCACTGTCATATAAAATCGCTTGCTCACCCGTAAAACACAACTCAGGGCAGAATATGTTGCGTAACGTGAAATATAACTAATCAAATAGTTTATCATGGTTATGTAGGAGTTACCACGCTAAACAATTCCTTGTGCATTACATGTAAGCAATGAATCAAGATCTGCTGAAAGCCATAGCAACTTTAATCTTCAACAGCCAAAAATAGTTAGGGAAGATGGAAAGAACTCAGGAGTTGAAGATGGCCTCTTGGAAAATGCAGTCCAAGCTGAGAAAAACAATAAATCTACATTCTTCACTTTGTTCATGTGCTGCCCCCAAACATCAATTGTTGCAGCTACAGAAGTATTAAAAACCTGCTCTTCACACCATACACGGAAATGAAAACAAAGCACAGATCTAAATACAATGGCTAAAATTGTAAAACCCTTTGAAGAAAATATGGGAGTAAATCTTTGTGACCTGGAGGTAGGCAAAGCCTTCTTATATATCAAAAGCACAAGCAGGCCGGGCGTGGTGGCTCACACCTATACATCCAGCACCTTGGGAGGCTGGGTTGGGCAGATCACTTGAGCCTAGGAGCTGAAGGCCTGGACAACATAGTGAGACCCCCATCTCTACAAAAAATACAAAAATTGCTGGGCACATTGGCTCATGCCTGTAATCTTAGCCCTTTGGGAGGCTGAGGTGCATAGATCATGAGGTCAGGAGTTCGAAACCAGCCTGGCCAACATAGTGAAACCCTGTCTCTACTAAAAATATTAAAAATTAGCCAGGCATGGTGGCAAGCGCCTGTCATTCTAGCTACTTGGGAGGCTGAGGCAGGAGAATTGCTTGAACCTTGAAAGTGGAGGTTGCAATGAGCCGAGATCCCGCCATTGCATTCCAGCCTGGGTGATAGTGTCAGACTATGACTCAAAACAAAACAAAACAAAAATTAGCTAGCTGTGGGGTAGGGTGGCATGTACCTGTAATCTCAGTTACTCTGGATACTGGGGTGGGAGGATTGCTTGAGCCTAGGGGCAGAGGTTTCAGTGAGCCAAGATGGGGCCATTGCACTCCAGCCTGAGTGACAGAGTGAGATCCTGACTCAAAACAAACAAATGAACAACCACCAAAAACCACAAACAACAAAAGAAAGAATAGACAAAATGGATAGCATCAATGAAGACCCACAGAATGGGAAAAAAAATGTGAAGTTCATATATATGAGAAGGGACTTGTAGTTAGAATATGTAAAGAACACTGACAACTCAATGAAAAAAATGACAAATAACCCAATTCTAAAATGAGCAAAGGATCTGAATAGACATTTTATCAAAGACAATATAGAAATGGCCGATAAGCACATGAAAAGATGCTCTGCCTCAGCCATGAGAGAAATGGAAGTCACAACCATACCCAGTGATGCCTTTCACAGCCACTAGGATGACTGCCATCCAACAGACCACAAGGGCTGGAGAGGTGTGAAGAAACCAGGACCCCCATCCCCCAGGCATTGCTGGTGGGAATGTGACAAGGTGCCACTGCCATGGAAGACAGGCTGGTGGTTTCTCAAATAGTTAAATCTGCAGTTTCCACAACACTTTTCAATTCTACTCCTCCGTATATACTCAAGAAAACAGGAAAGATTCTGCTCAGTATGGATGGCCCTTGAAAATATCATACTAAATGGCCAGACACAGAGGCCACATACTGCATGATTCCATTTATGTGAAATGTCCAGAAGAGATAGAAAGTAGGTTAGTAGCTCCTTAGTGAGGTGAAGCGGAAGTGGGACAGATGGAGGAAAGTGAGAGATGGCTTCTGATGGGTACAGGGTTTCTTTTTGAGGTGGATAAAATGTTTAACAATTGAATGTAGTGTTGGTTACAGTATTCTGTAAATACACTAAAAATACTATATTGCACACATTAAGTGGGTGAATTGCATGGTATGTAAACTATACCTCCAAAAAAACAAAAAAGCTAGGAATCCTCCGTCTCAGCTTCACCAACTTTTAACCTTTACACCTTTTAATCTATGGCTTATCCTGAATTTCATGCTACAGCTACCTGTTTTTCATTTATGGTGCTTGAGTTTTACCCCCAAAGTTCTCCTGAGTGAAGTTCGTGTCCACAGACCCCAAAAAATAAATAAATGAAATACAGACTATAACCAGGTTCAGACTTCAGTGTGACTTTAAATTTCATGACTTTATGGAAGGAAAAACAGCATGCTTTAAAATGCAACACTGAACTCTCCTGAAGAAGTGTCTCCCCCAGATGACGTCCCCTTGAAGATAGGGTGGTCACAGGTTCCATAAGCCAGTATTTCAGCTGTGGGCATGGGCTTTAACCACCCAGGCTACCCCTCCAGCCAGCCTCATCTTCTCTCAAGATGAGATCAGAGGCTAAACAGACAAAGGAAGAAAAGAGAACCGTGATACCCCCTCCTCTTATCCTCTCTGCCACTTCAGACTATTAACAAGAAACAAGTCACATTCTCATGGCCTCTCCAGGGCTGCTCTAAGGCCATAGCCCATGATAACCCACAGCCAGAACCTCCCATTTTTCCCCATCTGTCCCCACTTCTGCCTCACCTTACTAAGGAGCTACTAACCTACTTTTTATCTCTTATGGACATTTCACGTCCCACAGCCAGAACCTCTGGGATCCTTCAGAGGCACATTTATCTGATCCTAGTGTACTGGACATGTCATTTTGGACATGCCACTAGCTCAGCATCCAGCCCACATAGCAGTCAGGGAAAACTGCCACCATGTGTGAAGCTGGTGCAATGCCTTTCCTACCGTGAATGCCAAAGATGGCCATTCTCCATCTGCTGGCATTGGCCTGGGCTTGGAGCTGGTCAGTCAGACGCTTTCCTGGGGACTGGATCTGGGGCAGACGGTGCTGTCATCCAGCAGCAGCAGCAGATGGCATCCTGCCGAGGCGGCGGTGGCCGTGACTACTGCTGTCGAAAAGACAGTTGCAGTCTCTCAGCTTCTTGGCTTTCCTGATTGCCCACTAGCCTTCCTTCAATGACATGAGTCCCTCCAATGAAGTCTTTTGTTGAAGGTATTAAGAAAGAGGTAGATTCTATTGCCTGCAACCAAGAACCCTGACTTATATGTCCAGCATCTTCCACACCCTCCTTTAGAGAAACTGATGACTCCAGTTTGGTTGTTTAAACCTTAATTTAGCAAAATTACCTGTTTTTAAGATTTATACGCGAGAGACCCACAGCCTACAGCATTTGTCAGTTTCTCCCTCTGTTTAAGCCTCTGACATCATCTTGCTGATGATGGGCATTCATTTGCTCATTTGTCCCTTTTTCTTCTTTATCTCCCGTTTTTGCCCCTGCTCTTCCTGTTGGACATCTAACAATGGCACTCTTAGTTACCGCTTCAGGTGGTTTTTTTTTCCCCTTGTGTTAAGGAGGCTGCTAGCTTCCCTGAATAGCCTTAAAAAGATGCTTGGTAGATGAAAAAAACATATCACCTAAACCACGTAGAACAATACATCTGTTCTGGGTTAACGGTCTAAGTATTCCAGTGCTTCAACAATACTCAGATGGAAAGGACAGTTACAAAATATTGACATGGAGAGATATCTGCATTTTTAAAACCCCACATCACTGCTGTGAAAAGTTCCTGAGCCCTCTGTTGTTACAGGACCCCGCCTGTGACTTGCTCACTTTTCAGTCGGTCTCAGAAGCCCACTGATGCCCACATTATGTGCCTAGCCCGTCTCCCATCTTTAGTCATTTGACTCAATTCTAGCAATTTCTGCAATTTAAAAATAAACTCTGTTGACAACTCTTCAGTATCTCTGCTTGGAATTCTCTGCGTTTATTTAGGCCTGGGTCATTCCCAGGTCCTTTTTCTCTCTTCAGCTACTCAAAGCCCTCTTTTCTCATCCCTTATGCATTCTCTAAGTTCTGCAATTTTTACTCATATAAAAATATCAGAAGAAATTGTGATTTTATTTACATAAAAAAATCTGAGGCTATTTTTAAAAACAAGAAATATTTGCAAGAAAAACGCCTACAGTTATTCCTTTGTTCTGTGAGGGAAGCAATAGTAACGGATGAGGCATCTCAGCCCCAGCTGTGTTTTCTGTGAATACTGTGGAATTCTTACACCCTATTTTCGACTTCAGCTGCCAAAAGTTTCCAAGAAGACCATGTAGCTATGTAGAGGTTCACAGTCATTCTTTTCTAACCTCATGGGTATAGAACCCAATGTGTAAATGCAGCCTGGTAAGCTACCTCCTCAGATGGACTCCATTACCTTTGACCTTAGGACTGAAGGAATAAAACCAGATGGGCCACAAAGTTATCACTATTCCAAGCAACATTTTTGTCAAGTATTTAAAAATATGACACTCTAACTTCTGCTGATGTAAGAACTCCAATCCAGGCTGAGGCTTTGGACACCATCTGGTAATTATTCATCCAATCCGTACTGTAAATTCCACACCAGCTCAGAAGATGTTGCTACAGAACATCTCTCTCAGAGGAGAACAAGAAACTATCTCTATAGAACAGAAGGTCTCTCTGGGACAGAGAACAGTAAAAAGAAATGGGAAGGTGGGCAAACAAGTGAAACTGAAGTAAAGGTATTTTTCTGACCGGCGAAGTGAAAGGACACCCTTGAGTCAACACTCGCCATCTCTGAGTATTACTATGGTTGGAGGATGTGAGCTGGCAAGAGCTTCTGAAGGTCAGGTGACCGGCTGGGTTACAGGTGGACCAGCCTTCTCTGGTGAAGGGAAAGTCAGCTCTGTAACAGAAGGACCTTGTCTGACTTGCTCGCTATTGCCTACTCAGAGCTGGCCACACAGCAGACACCAAACGAGAATTTACTGAATGAATGGATGTAAAGCTTACTGGGGCTAGAATGCATTTTTAAACAATCAAACGGTGATGCTTTAGCCAAAAATGCAATCTGATTCAATTATCTAAAAACAACTTCATTTTTATTCATTGTAAAACAGTTCTTAAAATTTGGTTAAAGGGTTGGGTAAACATGCTTATCTATATTAGTCTGTGCTTTCTTTGGAACCAGCTCTACAAACCCAGCCAAAAATACTGGTTATGCCTTTAAGATAAAAACACAAAGAAAAACATCAGCAGCTACGCACCTCCTGTGCACAGAGTTAGGACCAAGCCCACTGTAAATTCCAATTCTAAATGCATTTAAAATGGTGCCATTTCGCATGAAGAAGACAATACAAATGACAGAACAACTTAACCGTGAAGGATATTTACTGTGACTAAGTTAGTGCATTAAGAAAACTATAAATAAATGCCTTAGCCTATAACTGTTTAAAAAAACTGGAGAGAGAGAAAAAAAAGAAAGATACCCTATACTGTCATGTAGAGGAGCAACTAACCTACTACAAGGTAAAAAATAATTTTACAGAATTTCCTATACTAAATTTTACAATTATATCAATTTAAAGCCTAGAAGAAATTCATAATAGAGATTCAGAAAAAAAAGAAAAATTCAGATTATTTGTGACAAAAATATGGTATCACCTCAAATATGTGATTAAGTGGTATCAGGGTGCCCCCAACTATCCATTTATTCTAGTTACACCCCCAGTCCCCACCCCACTGACACTTGGCATGTGGCCACCTGCTCCATGAGGCAGCATTCTCCAGCCTCGCCAGACACAACATGTGTGACTATGCCTGGGTCAATGACATAGGAGTGGAATTGATGTGTGTAATCTCCCTAAAGACCACACTGCATGTCCTGTTCTCTCTGTCTTCCTGATAGCTGGAGATGCGGATGACAGGACAGGGGTGATTTTGAAGCTAATTAGCTCATTAGCCCTGGGTCATTCATATCTGGACTGTTGCATGCAAGAGAAATGCACTTCTATCTTAGTCATTGAATTTTGAGCTCTCTTTGTTATAATAGGTGAGACTGTGACTCTCATAATATAGAGAAAAGAACAGAAAGGAGAAGTAAACAAGAGCTACCCTTTGTATTATTTTCAGGGAGACTGTAAAACATGGAGACTTCTGCTCATCAAAAGATACCATTAAGGCCAGGTGTGGTGGCTCACACCTGTAATCTCAGAACATTGGGAGGCCAAGGTGGGTGATCATCAGAGGTCAGGAGTTTGAGACCAGCCTGGCTAACATGGTGAAACTCCATCTCTACTCAAAATACAAAAGTTAGTCAGGCATGGTGGCAGGCATCTGTAATCCCAGCTACTCAGGAGAATGAGGGAGGAGAATCGCTTCAACCCGGGAGGCAGAGTTTGCAGTGAGCCGAGATTACACCACTGCACTCCAGCCTGGGCGACAGAGCAAGACTCCATCACAAAGAGAGAAAAAAAAAATTAACAGAATAAAAAAGCCACACTACAGACTGGGAGAAAAATATCTGCAATATAAAGAACTTCTATGTAGAATATATAAAGAACTTCTATAACTCAATAAAAAAAATTAATCCAGGGACTGTTTCCCTCTTAAGTCCATTAGGAGCCTGGGTTTCCATTAATGCTCTACCCTAGAGAGGAGCACTGTAAGTCTTTGCTCTGCTTACAGGGCTTCCTTCACAAAGCCAGTTGTCAAATGAATGCCTCTCAACTCCAAATTCATCCTTTTTGCCTGCTCTGGGAAAATGGGTCCAATGCCTTTACATATTTTCTCTTTGCTGGCCAGGAAGCTTTGTCAGAAGAGGATCATGGAATGACATGTCAGGTGGACAGGGTGATGCTGTTGTGATCTGGGTGCTCGCAGCGAAGGGCTCCAGCACCCCCGGTTGCCAGCAGATTTCAGCACCTCTCTTGGGGTGTTGTGGCACAGTGCCTCCAGGGATAATGAGCAGCTCTCCCAACACCCTACAGGGCAGATCCATGGTGAGTTCCAGAGGGCTGGTTTCCAGCAAGTTCTGCTGGCACCATAAAGACTCCTTTCAGGAGGGTCTGCATCTCAGCCTATGGGCAGCCTCTTCCTTGGGTGCTCAATATCCCAGGGGTGTGCCTGCTTCTTATACCTGCTAGTTCTACATTCGTCAGAGTTGTTACTAACCATCTCCCATTACTCTAATCCTGACTAGACCCAGTCTCCCTTGATGTAAAAGTCCAACCATCTTTATATGCTTACCCTAATACTACATAACAAAGACTGAGGGTATTCTGAGCAAGTCCAAAAAGAACTCTGACATTCCAATGAGAAGGGAGAGCCCTCTCATCTTCCTGCCTAACACTGTTGGTAGAGTTTGCTTTACTTCATTGTGCTTATAAATTAGGTGATGACCTGACATTTCAGGTAGATGTGATTCTGCCCTTTTGCTCCCACTGATTCTAAACTTTAAACCAGCTATATCACTTTCCACTAGGGCAATACTATTTTCCTAGCAAAACTAATTAAGCTCAAAAATGCCAATTAGACATTTAGCATCTGTGTGGGGTCAAGGTCCCTTTCAAGCCAGAGCCCTCTCTTCTGCTCTTCAAGATGTGTTTCTTTTGGCTGTGTAATAAAACTCCACAATACACTGCTTAGAGATTTTTTTAAAATTCAGATTATTTGTGACAAAAACATGGTATCACTTGAGAGATATCACTAAGTGGTTATTAGGATGCACCCAAGTATCCATTTATTCTTTTTAGTTACGCCCCCAGCCCCCACCCCAGTGACACCTGGCATTCAACTGCCTGCTCCGTGAAGTAGCATTCTCCAGCCTCCCCAGACACAGCACATGTGACTGTGCCTGGGTCAATGACATAGGAGCGGAATTGATCTGTGTAATCTCCCTAATTATATAATCTATCAGCCCCTTCCTAACCTAAATCTTGAGCCAATTAATTAATTCTTAGAAAAGTTCCAGGCAGCTACTGCTGCCTGCTGTTGTGTGCAGAAGCAGCTCCACTTGGAAAAGTTTCTGTTGGAGGCTTTTTTCCAAAATGAGTCCACCTTTGTCTGGAGGCAGCTCCCTATCTTCCCTCTCCCTGCACACTCTTGTACCTGAGATGCTTGCAGGAGGGCCCCTAGCGATTGGACCCCTGCCTACTTTTCCAGTCCTTCCGTGCCCTGCTTCCCCTCAGTCAGTGATACTGCAACTGTGAGGGGTCTGCTTCCTAATCCTTGAGAGCAAAAAGCAAACTTCTTATTTATTTTATTTTATTATTTTATTTTTTTTGAGACAAGATCTTGCTCTGTCACCCAGGCTGAAGTTTATTGGCATGATCATGGCTCACTCAAGCCTTGACCTTCTGGGCTCAAGCAATCCTCCCACCTTAGCCTCCTAAGTAGCTGGGACCACACACCACCACACCCACCTAGTTTCTTTTTATTATTTTTAGTAGTGACGAGGTCTTGCTATATTGCCCAGAATGGTCTCAAACTCCTGGGCTCAAGCAATCATTCCAACTCAGACTTCCAAAATGCTGGAATTACTGTCAAAGTTCTTTCTTAACCTTGAGGCATGTATATAGGCCATTCCTTCTGCCTGGAATGCTATGCTCTACCCTTCACCTCGCTCCCATCTCCTTAGTCCTCAAGTCTCCATGTAAATGTCTATAAGATCCTCATCTAGGCTTTCCAGAGCCCCCAAGTTTCCCTAACCTGGCATACAGTAAGTGTACAAATAGTAAGTGCTCAATACGTAAACCACAGCATTCAAGCACAGGGACTTTGGAGCCAGGCTCCTCAGGTCTAAAGCCTAGTCTCACACTTAACTAGCCATGTGCCCTGGACAGCTAGCATGACCTCAGTTTCCCCATCTGCAAGATGGAGTTGATCATTGTACCTCCCTGCAGGGTTCTTAGAAAGAGCAAATGGGTTAATGCTTATAAATCGCCTTCATGCATGTCTATTAAATGACAAATTGGAATCAAGTTATTAAATACGATGAAATTGCCCTTCTAAAGAAGGGAACTAAATAAACCTCCACATCCTAAAATTCTTTAATTGGCACTTATTAAGTTAGAAAAAGTTATTTAAAAATAATAGTCAGCGCTAACTACGATACAGTAAAACTACTACACGTGTCTGTTACTGGCGGCCACATAAATGATACTATCCTTTTGGAAACTAGGTCATAAATTTTAGGAGTCACTAAAATGTTTAAGTCTACCTGACATAAAACATAAAACTGGACACAATGTTTTTAAAAACTACAGCTAATAAATAACACTTCATTGTTAGTAATATTCGTTTTTTAAAAACCACAATGTTTAAGTACATTTGAAATATTAACTCCAGATAATACCATTCAGCTAATGTTAAAAATTATAAAATTTACCAACATGAAAAATGCTTATGACACATCAAAAAGTAAAACCCCAATTCAAAGTTATATCATACTATGCTTGCATGATGGCATATAATCTCATCATATGATTTTATACATATTATATGTATGCATGTGGGTTTAAAGAAAAAAACTAGAAAGAAACATAAAAAGTAATTGATACACTAAAATGATAAATTCCAGGTGGCTTAAACTTTTAAAATAGTGTTACTGCTAATTCAGTATTAGAAAATTTATCACTGGTTTGTTATTTGATTATTCAAATGAATGAAAGCAAATTTTGTTCCAAATATCATGCAACATCTAGCCCAGTCCTACAGATAAGAAGAAACTGAGTCCTAGGGAAATAAAATTGCTTTATCTGAGTAAACCCAGGAAAACCAGAGTTTTTCCAATACACACCTAGTTCCCCCAGACTAAAAGGTGATTTATTTCACATCAATATTTTTAAGAGGCTAATTTTTTATAGTAAATGTTTCATATACCAAAGCTAATGACTTGACAGATAATAAGTGGATTAAACCAATTTTAAGTAAGGCAAGTTTGTTACCTACATAAAAACTTATCACAGCTGTTTTACTAACAAAACAGCTAACTACTGGAATCTTTTGGATTTTAACAATTTCAGAGAAAATACAAAGTGTGCTTCCTCAGGAGGAAGACAGGCTCTTGAAATCTACCTGCAAACTGACTTTACAGTGTGGAGGTAATAAAGACACAATTCTAGGAGGCAGTGCTTACCAAATGGAATTCTCCCAAGACCTCCTCACCTTAACCTACTCTGGCTCATCTTGGCCTGATCATTACCTTGACAGAGATTGCCAAAGGCCCACTCAAAACCCAGGGAGGTAAGTGAGCCAGGAAGTTGACTTAGACTGGTAATGTGGATCGAAATTTGCAGAAAAACAGGTATGACTGAAATCAGAGGGATGTAAAACAAAGTCACAGAACAGATATGTCTCAGAAGAATGTAAATCTTAGGGTTTAAAAAGGGGGTCCAAGGTGATGGGAGCAACACTATAAGACTCATAGTTCTGGTTTTTTTTGTTTGTTTTGTTTTTTGAGAAAGAGTCTCGCTCTGTTGCCAGGCTGGAGTGCGGTGGCACAATCTCGGCTCACTGCAACCTCCGCCTCCCCAGTTCAAGCAATTCTCCTGCCTCAGCCTCCTGAGTAGCTGGGACTACAGGCACACACCACCACACCCAGCTAATTTTTGTATTTTTAGTAGAGATGGGGTTTCACCATGTTGGCCAGGAGGGTCTCGATCTCTTGACCTTGTGATCTGCCCACCTCGGCCACCCAAAGTGCTGGGATTACGTGCCCGGCCGATAGTTCTGCTTTTAAAGGTACAACTCCCCTCCCCACCTTTTGGTTGTTAACTTTGGGAATCTAAACTTTTGGTGGCTGAGTAACTAGGCAATGGTGTTGCAGGGTTAAGAAATGTTAATCCAAATATCATCCTGCCATCATTTCCTTGGCAATTGCTAGTAAACATCTTGCTCCTCCCCACTGGCCATCTTCACAAACTTTCCTCCCTCACCTGGTGAGTCACACATCTTGCCTCACAAATTACCCTGTTATTAGTGACTGGTCCAGGCCAGAGCAAGGGAGTTGGGAACCTGCTGCCAGTGAGTCACAAAGAGCCTAAGGTGAGTCACCGGATTCTGTCTCGGTTTTCCCATTTGAGAGACTGAAGGATTGCCTTAGTGTCTGCAAAGACCTCCTGTGCACCAGTCAAGGGTGCTATACTGGGCACTCGTCACCTCATCCAATTAGAAAGGGGTTGGTAAGGCCATCATACAAATTGCAAGCTGGCAATTAATGAATAAAACAAAAATAAGAAACAAAAATGAGTGAATGTAGTATTTCTCATACCACAAGCAGCTATGCGTCTTGCACAGAGCCTAAAGAGTTTCAGGAGAACTGTGACCCTGCATCGGGTTCTGCGTCAGGAAACCCGGTTTAATGGCCAGTCCTTCACTTAATAGCTGAGTGATCTCCGGCAACTCTACCTCTCTGAGTCTTTGTTTGCTGCCCTGTTAAATGGGGCTAATTCCACCTACCACAAAGACCTGTCCTCGGACTAAGGGAGATTAGGTGTCCAGACATACCTGCACACAGTAAGATGTGGGTAAGTGTTATCAGTAACCTCATCTTCTTATCCTCACCTACTGGGTACAGGAAAGAATCTGACGTCAGGCTGGTTTCAGCAATAAAACTACATGCTAAGTTTTAGAAGATTCCCCAGAGACAGTAATGGGAGAACCCCCCGTGGCTTCACAGCCTCCTCCCACATCGTGTTCTCCGTCTCTCTCACTACTGGGAAGAGAGAAGGGGTTTCACAGCATCTTTCAGTGAGGAAAGCCCACATAATGGGTAACAACGGTGCTAACTGAACACCGCGGACAGGCCCTGGGGAGTCTGTATTGCAATGTCAAGTAGTTCCAAGCTTTCCAAAGACAGGCTCCACATTCCAAAGATGCCCAGATCTCCCTCCCCATCCCAGCAAACGGGCCCAGGATTTCCAGGACAGGACATGTGAGGGCTTAGGGAAAACAATGTTTCCTAAGCCCTTAATTTCTCACAGAGCCTAACAATTTAGCCCTGTGGGTCTGGAGTCAGCAAGTTCAGTTTGAAGGTCAGTCCTGACACTTAACAGCTAAGGGATCTTGGGCAAGTCCATCTGTAAAAACAGACACAACATTTTGTGTTTATTTTTTTAGTTCCAGGTCAGGATTAAATAAAGTACATCATACTTCTCAATTACCTAATGTAATGCCTGGCACATGGCAAATGCCCGATATACTGCTGGCATTAGCACGGCAGTCACCGTTTACATTTTCTCATCAATGGCACTGTGCCTTCTAAGTGGCACAGTGGCCAGCCAGCAGTCTCTCATTTCCTTCAAGACCCTCATCAGGGTTTAGGTCACCCTGACCAAGTGTTGGTAGGGGAGAGGCTTTTCTGAGGGATAGTGTCACTTGCAGGGTGACTCATTTCCTCAGTGACAGCAGGATTTCTTACCTCATGAAACCTGTCTTGGGCAGTGCCACCAAAGGAATCATTTTACGAAAGAGAGTAGACCCTAGAGGAGGGTGTGAGGCTGCCTCTTGATCAAGAAGGAATTTGGAGCATCTGTCCCACACCCACAGATAAAGAGGAAGCCGGGTCACTTTTAGGGAAAGATTTGGGGTTATTAAGGCACACTGATGAAGCAAGCTCAAATTTTAATATTTTAACATATGATTCGTGTTACGTAATGTTTGCAGGCAGAGTTTCCTGTTGTACAGCCTACAGCCCCCACAAGAAAAAGCACATCTTGGAAAAGAACAAGATGACAAAGACTCTAGTAGTTTTCAGAGGAGGGTGGGGTGCAGTGGGCATGAGCGCCTGCAGGAGAGGCAGGAAAATGGTAAAGAGAATACAGGAAAACATCCCCAAATACAGTCTCAACTGCTTTCTTCTCAGACTCCAAAATCACAAGAAAAGTTAGAGCAATAAAAAGTAAGATCTCCCTCTGGCCAGGGGCCAATGGCATTGAGCTGGGGGATTAGTCACCTGCTGGAGTAGTTATTGTTTTCTACCTTGAGCAAACAGGGATGGGTCATTCATATCTCCAGCCAGGGCAGTTGCTCCCTCTGTCAGTGACCACCAGCCCTTGCTAATTACTTGACAAGAGAAAATAAATCATAAGATCTCAAACTGGAAAAAGGCTATTCTTTTCTGTCTAGCCCCTGTCTAAATGCAAGAATCCTCTTCAAGAAAAAATGTACAACACCCAGCTATTAAATAGATAGGGGGAGACAGACAAAGACAGAGACAAACACAGAAAGACAGAAAGAGGGACAAAGAGAAAAAGAAAAATGCACACACAGAGTAAGACAAAGAGAAAGGACCAGAGAGGAAAAGAGAGAGGGGGGGAGCTTGGCTCATACAGGATACCTGCAGTGTCTGAACATTAGAGAGTCAATGTCATTTATTCAATTTTTAAATTAATGATTAAATCTATGACTTTGTATTTAGAGATAGTTTGCTTGCAAAGATATTTGGCAAAAAAAAGTCTTGGGCATGTTGTTTGAAAATGTAACATATTATTTAAAAATAAAAAATTCCCCAGTTTCCAGACTTTTCAAATACACATTCTTTCAAAGGAGTATGCTTAAATTTCGATCATTGTGCATTTACACAGTTTTCACATCATCTCTCTGCCTTTTAGTGAATATCAGCTGGTATGAAGGTGAGACGATACTCTGCTAACATACATAGGATTTCCTAGCTCAACACCACACCTGGCACTCATCAGCTCCTTTTCCCTGGGGGATCAGTCAAACATGTGCCAATGTGATTTTCTGATTCTCCTCTATTGATCTTGATTTGGCGTCAATGGGTTCATAGGCCTTCTTTTTAAAATTGTTTTCTTTAAAGGAAGACTTACTGGATGTTTCATTTAAAAAAATTCTACCAGGCTGGGTGCAGTGGCTCACACCTGTAATCCCAACACTTTGGGAGTCCGAGGAGGGCAGATCACAAGGTGAGGAGTTCAAGACCAGCCTGACCAACATGGTGAAACCCCGTCTCTACTAAAAATATAAAAATTAGCTGGTGTGGTGGTGCGTGCCTATAATCCCAGGCACTCAGGAGACTGAGGCAGGAGAATAGCTTGAACCCAGCAGACAGAGGTTGCAACGAGTCAAGATCCAGCCCGGGTGACAGAGAAAGACTCCACCTCAAAAAAAAAAAAATTCCACCAAAAAATATATTTGGCAGAAGTGCTACTGTGAATCACAAGTCCAAATTCTATGGAGAAGAGCCCTGGAGATGAGCCAGTGATGGAACTGGACTGAGAGCTGAACTGCCCACTGCCGACCCCCTTCACTGCCATCCCCACCCTCAGGCAGCAGCTCCAGGTGCTATATGAGGGGATTCAGAGTTCCTCTGTGTTATTCATGTTCATTAAATTTAAATACAGATGACTGTAGCTTGATCTAAATGAAAGAATTATCTGAAAAAAAGTGAACAGAAGGATCAGATGATATTCAGCTCCAAACATACCAACTATTAGCTGGAATAATACATATGAAAGACACTAACCCTACATGTATTTTAAATATTCCAAGAGACGCCCGTCTGAGTCTCAGTGACGTCCTCTTGTTCCGGGAGAGGGAGAGCCTCGGACTGTTTGTCTTCCCTGTTTAGAAGCTATTTCTCAGTAAACTGCTCTTTGTGCTGCACACGAGGTTGGGAATGCTGCTTATCTGTCATCTTATGAAATCCCAGCCACTCCAGCCCTTGCCATGCTGCTAGGTGGATGTTTATGCGTGGAGGTAGAAGAGGAGCAACATTTACATATTCCACGGCAATTCTGAAATTGCTCAGCCTTTGTCACTCTGTCACACATCAGTCAAAGGTATCATTAAGCGCCAACTGTGTACCAGGACACTGTGCTCAATTTTCAGGAGTGGCCCCACCCTTACACTCCAGCTTTAATTTAAAAGATCCCCTTCTGGCCTGCCTCTGGCTCACTGCTCCCTTGGGCGAGGAGTCCATAGATTCACGGAGACATGCACGCCCACATCCGTGCCCCCTTTCCAGACTTGCTAGGTGGTCAAGGATTCTAGAATTCCCTGCCTGGCAGCTCTGAGCCCACTTCCGGGACCTGTATGGCCCCTTTCTGGGTCTGTCCTCTTAAAAGTGACAGCACAGTATAATGGTAGGGCTGGAGAAGGCCCAAAGGAGACTTGGGGAGGGCAAGGCAGGGAACCCAGCATTCAGTAGCCTCACACAAGTGCACCAGGCTCCCAGCCGAGCAGGGCAGAAGTGGGGCTGGGAGGAAGGGCTGGGCCTGGCCGAGGGCTGGATGCCTGCATTTGTATTCTTGCCCTGTGTCCTGCAAACATTAGGGGTCGGCCAGTCCACTGGGCCTTGGGATAGGTCTGAAGCTCCAGAACTCCCATGAATTCTGGAAGCCAAAGATCTGTTCAGGCCGTGTAGCCAGCAGAGGGGCTGATGGCATGACCAAGACAGAAGTCCACGTGTGACTCCTGAAGGCCCCGCTGAACTGCTCCGTCCCACAGCAAGCACCTTCTTTGTGAGCAGGAAGCATCTCTTCACTCTGTGGCTTACAATGCTTCCTCCTCCTCCTCCTCCTCCTCCCAGCATGCTGCCTCTTTACCATTGACTCTCACCTTCACTCAAAAGCAGGCTGGGAAAATACACGGGTGATGAACTGCCTTTGCTGTTTAGCAAAACTTTCGGTAAGAAAGTGTAGCAAATGAAAGGCCCAAGGCAGGGTGTTGCCTTGAATGGGAGCTCTTCTGCCTGAGCCCCCGCACGGTCCCACTAGGAGTGGGCAGGGTGGGGAGGACGGGAAGCTCTGTGAGCAAGCACAGATGGTGCAGGGAGGGCGTAGACCTGGAATCAGATGCCCAGTAGCATGGATATCTGGTTCTTGTGGGAATTAATAAGACCAGCTTTTCACAGACCACCACAAAAAGTAAATGAGATGATTAAAATTATAATGAACAACTGTATATACCACAGCTTACAAAGCTGCACCCACAAGCATGCACTCACTGAATCCTTACAATGATAATAATGATTCATGCTTCCAATCTGCAGGTGAACAAGGAAGTTTACAGAGAGAAAGCAACTTGCTCAAGGTGATACAGAGCCAGACTCAAATTTAGGCGTTCACAGTAAAAATGCATCTCCTCCCCTACCTCACCCGACTCTGCCTTTCATCAAGTCAGTATTTGTGAACATGCTTCGTGAATGTCTCTTCCTCATAAAAATGATCATTTTTGATCATTTGGGGTCAATTTTATGATTTTGAGGGAGTGTGGTTTTGAAAGCTCCTCTTTACAGATAAGACATTGGAAGCTGGAGGCCTGCCTAGCATAGCCAGCTCTTCCTTCCTTCCCATCAGAACAGCAGGTGCTCTGGGCATGGAAAGACCAGAGCACAGACAGCAAATACCACTGAATGATGGCTCTTTGCTACCTGCTGCTGTCACAAAAGCTTTCTCCTGCATCTCCCCTTCCAAAGGAAAGAATATGAATATATACCATTTCATAGAGAATAGCATGGTATTGACTTTGCCCAAACTCTGCTTGTCCCCAGAATATGCAAAACAATGCCAGATAATTAACTTCTGAGTCACAGAGGTTAATTTTCCAAGATTACAGTTAATACAGTAGAGGTAAAATAAATAAAATAAAATAAAAATAAAGACAATTACCTGAGTATATCTGAGAGCTTTCTACTGAGGAACTCGGATAATGTATATATATAAATGTCACCTTTTGTTTTACAACATCCCTGCAGAAGCAGAAAAAGAGAAACATAATTGATATACTCTACAACTGTACCAGTAAGCGTCCTTCTATAATAGCTCTAAAATTAAAATCAGAGCTTCAAACCAATGGGATATCTTGGTGCTGGCAAACTTGGGCCTGCCAATCAGTTTGGACTGGTACATGGGGCTTTAAAACAATTTGAGCCAACAGTTAAAATTCAGGAATTTTCGCACAGAAATCCAGATTTGCAGCTTCACACAGAAACTCAGAAGATCTGGCAAGAATCGCTAGAGCCAGAGGCCTTAAATGGAGCACACGCTTACCAACCTGGCCAACAGCTTTCAGCAACCCGATTGGCTTTCTAGGGCAGTTCACTCTGTGACTCCTTACGTTGCTAACATTTATCTACGTGACTTATGTCTTCCAGTCAGTATAACTTGAGCAGAGATAATAAGGGCCTAGCACAGCCTGGTGTAATGATTACAGTTTGTCATAGCACATGACAAACCAGTTGTGAACCATTACTGCACTGGTTCCCAACCCTGGTTCTACATGTGAATTACTTGGGAGAGATTTTTAGACCACGCTTTCTACCGAACCAGAGTAACTAAACCAAGATCTCTGAAGGTGCAATGCTGGTAACAGTATAGTCACTGCTGTATTGTTACTGTAATCTACTTACTGAAGTATAACTTACCAATGGTAAAGTAACAAAGCACAAAAGAGTATGACCAGCACCCCAGACTCTTCCTCATAACCCCTCCCTGCAACCAACATGAATTAACATTGCCTGTTCTTGAACTTTACGTAAATGCAATTGTATCGAGCACATTCCTTGGCATCTGGATTCTTTCACTCAACTTTTAGGACTGAGATGCATCTATGCTGTTGCATGTATCAGTAGCGAACTCATTTTCATTCACATCTAATATTCATCCAATGACTGTATCACAATCTGTCTTCCCATTCTGTTGTTGATGGAAATATGGGTTGAGTCTGGGGTTACAACACTTAAAGGTGCCATCTGTGAACATTCTTAAACATGTCTTTAGGTAAATACATGAATGCATTTCTATAGAACATACACCTAGGAGTAGAAACACCAGGTCATAAGGCATACGTGTATTCAGTTTAACAGATATTGCTGAGCAGTTTTTCAAAGTTTTCATGACTATTTACACTCCTCCCAGTGATGTATGAGAGTTCTGGTGGTTTAATATCCTTGTCAACATTTCAATTGTCTGTCTTTTAAGTTTTCACCTTTCTGGTAGGTGTGTAGTGGTACTTCATTGTGGTTTTAATACGCATTCCTCAGAAAGCCAACAAGGTTGAGCATGATTTATGTTTCTTGGCTGTCTACATTTTTCTGTGAAGTACCTGTTCAAACCTCTTGCCCATTTTTCTGTTGTGATGGTCCTACCTTTCAAAATTGCCTCGTTTCTGTTTTGGATATGACTCCTTGTTTGTAACATGCATAACAAGTCATGTTATATTAATGAACCCTTGCATGTTATATTCATGGCAAATGTCTCCTCTCCTGGAGTTTGTCTTTTACTCTTTTAGTGGTATGCTTTGAGAAACAGAAGTTCTTATTTTCAACATAATCCAATTTATAGATCTTTTTCATCATGTTAGTACTTTTTGTATCTTGTTTAAAAAATCACATTCAACCCAATATCATACATATATTGTTTTGTCTCTGGAACAATGCTGTTCAGTAGAAAAAAAATGGGAGTAACATATGTAATTTTAAATTTTCTAGTATTTTAGGTACTCATATAGCCACACATGGCTAGTGGCCGCCATATTGGAAAGTGAAGACCTAGAAGTTATATTGTTTTACCTGTCACATCTAGATTGATACTTAGAGCTGTCTGAATTTTGAGATGAGAATCAAGATCCATTTATTTCTACATGGACTTTCAAATGGACATCTTTTCCTGTAACACCAATGTTGTCATAAATCAAGGGTCCAAATTGGTAGAGGTTTTTTTCTAATATCTTTAGTCCATTCCATTGGTCTGTTATTCCCTGGTTGATTTTAATTTTCAGACAGTGTTGAGAACTGCTACTGGTAGGTCACAAAATTAATTAGGCTATAACCTGAAATTTTGCACAGTATAATGAAATGAAATAGAAAACAATACTCATAAGTATTATTTTATGAAACGATTATTTCAGAATTGTGTATGTGTCCGAAGTTAAGATATAAAAGGTATTTCTTACTATCAGTAATGCTCAAAAACATTTGAAAACCACTGCAGTAGTGTAATCTACATAACAATCACTGAGGAAAATTCAAGTTGCATATGAGTTTACAGTCATCATCTAGAAAAGCTCTGAAGTTTTACTCTTACACAATTAGTTATAGCCCAGAATTCCACATAAAGCAGATCTCCGTTGTAATCAAGCCAAGTAAAGCCAGTTACAGCTAATGGGATAGGAAGAGCTTGTTACGAAACCCTGTAACTTTGACCCAAAGTGGAATATAGTAATGATTCTGTGGTGTGAACATCACAAATGAAAACTGCTAATCTGCAGAATTTGACATTTGTTCAGCATCAGCATATTGTATGTTTTTGAAGTTTTAATCATATGTCAAACAAGAAAACAAACTTTGAGCGGAAGAAATCGAAGCCAAACTAGTTATTAATGTCAAGTCATTTTCATTATTGAAGACAATGCTTTCAGAATTTTTGCTTAAATTTTGAAATGATTAGTTTGTTGTTCAGCCTGTGTCAGGATCAATCTAATCAACAAGTATTCATTGACTATCCAATAAAATATGTCTGGCAAAGAAATAAAAATAAAACAAATAAACCGTATCCCAGCAGAGAATTAAATGGATTCTTACCTACGATTTTTCACTAAGTACTTCATTTTAGAACATGAATATAGTTAAGTAAAAATGGTTTCAAACTCTTCGATGTAATATTTTATCTCTTCAGATAATCTAAATGTACACCTCGCCTGTGAATTTGACACTTTTCCCATTAATGAAAAATGCATTTATCTTTTAGTTGTGCTTTCATATTATGTACATGCACACACTTGTGTGTATGTGTGTGAGTGTGTGTTTACAAATCCTGAGCAGACAGATTTGGGAATTTTGGTTAAATATCTTAGTTTCCTGGTATTTCCTAAAGATTTAACTCAGGAAACAATAAAAAGGAAACTTTCCATTAAATTGAAACATGTAATCCCACCACCAGCACAAATCCTCTCCACAGAGTTTCCCGTGGCCAGGTAGGCCAAAAAATAAATACCCAGAACCCTTTAACTTTATATTTGAGTAGCAGGAAGATATACACAGATGGAGACATTTAAAATTCTCATACATGGAAAAGGTAAAATTTGTTTCATGGTCACCTAAACCGAATCCCTTCTCCTCAGAGCTATTTTCTATTTATTAATGGAGCTTCTCAGCCTTGAAATTATGATAATAACAACCCTTGGAAGTGATCTAACTGTAGCCCATTTACAATTGAACATCTGTCCACCATTAGCAGAAAGTTCTGTGGAGAATTGTGGCTGTTACAGTTTTGTACAAGGTCAAAGCTTAATCTCTCTGCTCACTTGCCCATTGGGGTTTTTATATATAAGCCCTTATTTATTTATTTTAATTAGACCTTTGGCTTTGTTTATGTTTTCATCATTTTAAATCCCAGCTACAAGGACAAATCTCAAGGCAACACATACAGTACGGCTGTTGAAGGACGGCCTGATTGCACGGGGCTTAGGAAAATAAGTCCTTCTTTCATGCTGTCAACTGTCTGTCTCGAGTTGGCACAAGGATTTCTTCAATCATCCTGGGTCCACCCAATAAACAAAACCACAAACTCCGGCTGTATAAGATCAATTAGATTGTTGTATTGTGTGCTGAGGTGTTTCCAGGAAAAAGAAGAATATACCTGCATCTGATTCCAGAGAGACCTTCCCTATGTCCCTCTCTGCTATCTCTCTACTAAGATCTGCAGTTTCTCAGGATTCAAACATGGGGACAGATTGCCAACACACCATTCTCAATGCCAGCTGGCCTACTCGATGAACTTGACGGCAGGCTTTTTGCCAATAAGTGAGTCGCTTTTGTCCCATATCTATCCTCATAAAGATGTACATCTGCAGGTCAGTCTTTGCATTGTATCCCTAAATTCATGCTGGAGAGGCCTTAGAAAATCCAAGGCTGTTGTGTGTATGGCTTGGGGTCCAAGATACATGAACACTTGCCACGATACACTTCATGCTCTGTGAGTAGAGGGAGCTCCCTTGGAGCCATCCCAGCACCTTCCTCCCATGACTACTCTGCCAGCTCCTGGCAGTGCTTCTGCTGTGGCGTGGAGGCCAGGGAAAACCCACATAAACTCTGTGTGTGCATGTGTGTGTGTGCGTGTATCTGTGTGTGTGTGCGTGTGCAAAACTATAACTTTCCTGGCCTACCACAACAAACTGACTTTTGAAAAATAAGTGTCTGATGTTCTTGCTTTTTGCCTGGTTTTACTGTGCTTTGGAGGACTTTTGGCACAGGACATTGATCAGCTCCACAAAAAAAGAGAATCACAAAGTGATTTCTCAAATTAGTCAGGTATGGTGGTGCGTGCCTGTACTTCCAGCTACTTGAGAGGCAGAAGCAGGAGAATTGCTTGAACCCGGGAGGTAGAGGTTGTGGTGAACCAGGATCACACCACTGCACTCCAGCCTGGGAGACAGAGAGGGAGACTGTCTTTTTTTTAAAAAAAAGGTACACTAGGATATAATGAACAAGTAGAAAGGCAACCCCGTGAGGGCAGGGACTTGTCTACTTTGTTCACTGTGGATACCCCCAAGCTTACAACAGGATCCAACATGTCAAGAGCATGAAGAAATCACTGCAAAACAGATAAATGAATACTATTTACCAAGGGCCTACCTTCTGTCTGGTCCAATGGAAGGCATTTGACATATCCTGACTTTGTATGCCTTATAATAAACAACCTTGTTTGATGGATGTTATAATATTATCTTATAAATAAGGAAACTGAAGTTTGAAGAATTTTACTGAGACAGGGTATGGTGGCTCACACCTGGAATCCCAGCACTTTAGGAGACTGAGGTGGGCAGATCACTTGAGGCCAGGAGTTGGAGACCAGACTGGCCAACATGGCGAAAACCCATCTCTAATAAAAATACAGAAAAACATAGCTAGGTGTGGTGTCACATGCCTATAATCCCAGCTACTCAGGAGGTTGAGGCAGGAGAATCGCTTGAACCCAGAAGGTAGAGGTTGCAGTGAGCCAAGGTCACGCCACTGTACTCCAGCCTCAGTGGCAGAGCAAGACCCTCCATCTCAAAGAAAAAAGAAAGGAAATTCACTGACTTGCCAGGGTCACAGTTAGTAAGCAGGATGCCGGAATTCAAATTTTGATCTGTCTTTCTAGTCCACGTTCTGTCCACCACACCATGCCTTCATTCACCCCAACAGCAGAAGGAGGCTATTGATTGACTGATTTGGCCTTTTGTTATAAGATACCAAGTTCGAGTCTTTGAATATTATCATGGCTTCAGAAATCCCTCCCAACAACAAGGAGGGGTTCATGGAATAGAATGGGAATGTAGAATGGGCTCAAATCATACATCTTAGTGTGAAGAAAGGCAGTAAAGCTGTGGCTTTCTCACTTCCCTGCTGTACCACTGTAAATCTCACTAAGCCTCAACTCCTCATCTGCAAGTGACATGAGCCCTAAACGGAAAAATGCATGTACACATAGCAAGGATTTAGTAAATGTAGATTATTAGCCCAGAATTATCTTCAAACTTATGTAAATTGCTATTTTAGAAAAAGGCAGAAATATCATTAACAAGAGGACCACACAATGATTACTTTTATGAACATATGCCTACTTTCTCTTTAAAGAACTTGTCTCCTTATCCAGAAATTCTACTGATAAAATTATAAATGGAAACCCCTTTTAAGAAAAACATAAGGCTTGTAGGGGGAAGGCAATGAAAAGGTGAAGTTTAAAGTCAAACACTCACTTATGGTGGAGAAGGCACTTGAACATTGTGGGTTAATGAATACATTAAAATTCATTATCTCGTCAGCCCTAAAGATTTATTTTCCTTGCTTTGGTGTAAAGCTTTCAAAAAAACTAAAATGTCTAACAGAACATTCTTGCTAAACATTTGCTTGGATCAGGAAAGGTAGTTTGATTTTGTTTCATTTTTCTGCAGGAGACTGGCAGTCTTAGAACCAAACAGCTCATGTCTCCTGGCATAACACTGAGCACTGCATCTCTCAAGACAGAAGCAGCTTAGGAAGGCTTGCCGCTGCGGAGTGGGCAAGTCCCACCTTGTTCTCAGTTTAAGGCAATGGCCTTTGCCATGCCACCTGGCAAGGATCTGTGGTGACCCTTTCATTCCACCTGGAGTCACGGCTTTCTAATAAAGCAAGCCATGCCAAGCATTCGGCCGTGTGTCAGTTCACTCCCCAAGCCATTCTTCCGAACTCTCGATGTTTAAACTGGCCCTAGAGCAAGGAATGCAGGTCAGGAGTGGAAGTTTGGACTCAACATTTACCCTCCGCTACTGAACACTTCCGAGCAAAACTCTACAAAACAAAGGGCCCCAAGTCTGTCTTTGCTGTATTTCTCCCAAACATCAGCCAAAAACGAACATTTTCTCATTTGGCTGCCTCTCCCCACCTCTGTCTCCTCTCCCTCTCTCTGTCACGAGCCCAGGCACACACACACATAGGCTCACACACAGAATCACAGCCACTTTGACACACACAGGCTCACACACAGAATCACGGCCACTTTGGTTTTCAAAGTCCCCAGATAGTAACCACATCAATGAGATGGCGCCTACCTTTCTGAAATGTCAACCCACAAATGTTGCTTGTGAAGTGCAGTCAGAGACTGGCTTCCAGCGTTCCAGCCAGCTCCGTTCTCATCAGAGAGCAACACCCCTCATCTCTGCGTAAGCCCTGAAATTCCTTCAGAGACCCACCCTCTAAAGTTGCAAGTCAAGATTTCTGACTGAGGGCAGTCGTGACGTGAAGCGAAGCTACTGGATGGCACCCTCAGGTTCTTCCTGACGGGATGTTGCTTCCTGTTTCACCACTTGGAAAGGAGAAAACTGGAATTCAGTCAGACACGGAGTTACAAATGCATCACTTGCCTCATCTTTGTTGCCTTGTGGTACACACAGTCATTCGTCAACTGCTGAACAGGATAGTCTTGTGGTCTGTATCAAAAGGGAAGGGCTTAAGTGCGGAGAGAACCCTGACACACCAGTCACAACCCTGCACTGCCCTAGGAGCTGGTTTGACAAGTACAGTACCCTCCAGAAAACAGGCAGGGCTTCTTGCTAACTAAATCACCTCCATGCCACGAAACTCATCCACTGAGGAGCACTGGTCCACAGGAATGTGATTTTGCTGTCTGCTTCCTACGAATTGAGAACAAAAATCACTTTTTTGAATCATATAACCACCAAAAAATAGTGTGGCAGTCTTTTCTATTTAGAACAGTCAGACATAATTCACACTGTTTTTGTTTGTCTCAAAGAACAATCATCACAGACAAAGACAGACAAGCTCATTAGCATCAGGGAGTAAATGCTGTTTCTTGTCTCCATGTGCTTGAACCACTACAATTTCAAAGACAGGTGTGGATGCATTTTATAGTGTTTATTTCAGATGTTGTACCTTTTGAAGTCATTTTCACTTTCTCTTGCCTGAAGATGAAACAACTCTGGGCTTGGATTATCTAAAGGTGCTTTGACAAGTAGAGAGCTTCAACAAGTTGATTCCTGTATCAGTCATAAACCACACATCAGCAGCTCCGCCCACTCTGACAGCCTGATTCTCATTACCTGTCTTCAACTGCTGAAAGACAGTTTTCTTATTTCATCAGCTAACAGATGACAGACAGCAAATTAAAAATGAAATAGATGCAGTAAAGGGAATCACCAGTTTTCCATTCACTGAAGCTCCAAATTTTCTCAAATTTCACTCATGAACTTAGAGGCAGGACTGATAAACGCCCTTCCTTTCACTGGGTACTTCTCACTCCCTGCTTCCCAGTCTGCCTTTCTCTTCGAAGATTTTCTTTTTTCAGTACTGGGCTCGTACATTTTAAAAACCATCCAGCAGAAGGGTTGAACTTAAAGCGGGTTGGTCACTAACTGAGGTAGACTGTCAGGTCAGGTCTTCCTTGTGTCCTGCCAGATCACTGCCAAACTGGTTTGCTGCCATGAGGCTTTCAGGTCAGGTCCATCTTTGTCCAGCTGTCACCTAACTCATCTTCCCATTCTCATTTTTTTCTTCTGCTGATAAAACACCAGCCACCCTCCTCTTACAGGATCAAGACGAGGCTCTATGGCACAACAGCCTGGTTGCAAACTGCTGTTCCAGGACCTCCTTTTCCCCTTTCCCACTAAATTCCAAACACAACGGTGGGCAGCTTCTGAGCCCTTGCCATGAGCTGCTCTCTTGCCTCTATGCCTAATGAAAGTCTGAATCCTGTGCAAGCTTCCCCAGCCTCGGGCCTCTCTGTTCTGTGTGTATACCTTTATTACAGCACGTACTACACTACCACAACTGAACTGATTTTTGTATCTGCTTCCTCACTACTGGAGGAATCCTCACTGGACAAGCCTTAGATATCTTTCTACCCTTGGAGCTCAGCTGTTCAATACTGGTCAAACAATGAGTACCCCAAATTGTGGTCATCCAACATTCATTTTCACTCCAGGTGTATCTTGGGAGGAGAATGCTCCTGAACCCTATTTTGGACTTTCCCAGAATTAAACAAGCCAAAAGAATATTGTGGAACCAGGCCAGGCACAGTGACTCACACCTGTAACCCCAGCACTTTGGGAGGCCAAGGCAGGAGGATCACTTGAGGTCAGGAGTTCAAGACCAGCCTGGCCAACATGGTGAAACCCTGTCTCTATTAAACATATAAAAAATCAGCTGGGTGTGGTGTTGGGCACCTGTAATCCCAGCTACTAGGGAAGTTGAGGCAGGAGAATTCCTTGAACCCAGGAGGCAGAGGTTACAGTATGCTGAGATTGGCTGAGATTGTCCCACTATACTCTAGCCTCGGTGACAGAGTGAGACTCAGTCTCAAAAAAACAAAACAAAATAAAAAAGAACATTGTAGAACCACATGCTTTGTTTAAGTCACTCTATAATGAAACACACATTATCTGCTGATAAAATATAATGTTCAAATCAAATAGGAACAATTTAGACATAGTTCTACATGTCCTGTTTCATCAAAAGGACTCCATCAGCATCTGCTCTTTTTTGAGTCACTGTCAAGGTGTAATTCTTAATTCTTCCCTCTTCTTCAGGGACAAGATGTAAAAATGAGCCTATTGGTCAGGTGCAGTGACTCACACCTATAATCCCAGCACTTTGGGATGCCAAGGCGGGTGGATCATGAGGTCAGATCAAGACCATCCTAGCCAATACTGTGAAACCCTGTCTCTACTAAAAATACAAAAATTAGCTAGACATGGTATGGTGGCACGTGTCTGTAATCCCAGCTACTTGGGAGGCTGAGGCAGGAGAATTACTTGAACCAGGGAGTTGGAGGTTGCAGTGAGCTGAGATCATGCCATTGCACTCCAGCCTGGCGAAAGAGCGAGACATCATCTCAAAAAAAGAAAGAAAGAAGAAGAAAAAAAAAAGCCTATTGCATAACCTATGCCAGAAGGATGAGAGAGAATTCTGAGGGTCTGCTGGTTAAGCTTTGTGGGAGCTGTGGATCTATGTGTGAGTCTGGCACATCTTCTGCACAGCTCCTCTGAGAAAAAAAATCCAGGGCAGGAAACAGGCCGTGTGTGGAGTTGTAAACAAAAGCAAAAGCGTTTCTCTCAAGGATTCCTGGGGTGATTCCTTTTTTCTTCTCTTTCTTACTTGTGCCTCACCATAAATCATCAGTGCATTGCTAAGAGAAAAGACAGAGCCCCAGGAAGCATTATAGGAAAGAACAAGATGCATGCATGTGAGCGTCCTTTCTCCTAGGTAGTACTTAGCTGCTTCCCTTTATGAGAAAACTGAAGCAGTGAGTTGAGACATTAAATCAGTTTTATATTGTGAATCGTCATTAATAGATATTAAGTCACTTATTAAATGTTAATGATTCACTGCACTTAAAAAAGTGAACATCACACCTCTGACAAATGAAATGAAGACAATTAAGCATGACAGTGGAGAGGTGTTGTAGGGAGCAGTAGGGACACATTACAAAGCTGGCACCAGGCGCCTTTCACATAGTCAAGTGGAGAGGAGGAGGACAGGAACCATGTAGACCAGGGGCAAACCCAGTCAGGATTCTGGAGGGCCATTTAGGAACTTAGAAGAGGGAAACACAGCAAGCTGGATGCAGGAAAACTGACTCTGGGCCCCAGCAGGAAGACAAGAACCAGACACTGTGCCAAAAGCTCTGCTAGCCAGGGGCAGAGGTCCCACAGCTGCATGGGGTATAGATGGGGAGGCAGGCAACGCCTAAGCTGCTTGTTTTGCTTTCAGCCTATCTGTAACCTAATTTCCTAGAGAAGAAAATGTAAGAATCAACCTGCTTTTCCCTCAAGGGAAGGAATGCCTTCCAAGAAACTTAACAAATACAGTTTTGGCCATATTGTTCTTAACCTAACCAGGCAAAATGTTTGAGCTTTTAGTATCAACAAACTGTTGTTTTATCATTTTCATAGACTTTTCAAATGCTGTTTGTTCACAGACGGAAAGTTTAAGACAAAATGCTACCAAACTGCCAGGTGTGACGGCTCACACCTGTAATCCCAGCACTTTCGGAGGCCAGGGTGGGAGGATTACTTGAATCCAGGAGTTCAAGACCACCCTAGGCAACGTGGCAAAATCCTGTCTCTACAAAACACACACACACACACACACACACACACACACACACACACACACACACACACACACACACACACACACACAGAGTTAGCCCGGCCTGGTAGCTGTGGTACTAGCTACTTGGGAGGCTGAGGTGGGAGAATCACCTGAGCCTGGGAAGTTGAGGCTGCAATGAGCTGTGATCATCCCCAATACACTCCAGACTGGGCGACAGAGTGAAACCCAACTGCATTCTTTAAAGAAGTGTGTGGGAAAACTCCTGTGGGATAAAATGAAACAGGCAAATGTCTTCATGAGTGCTTCCCCACCACACTGGGAATCTCAAGGGACATGACTTAGACATCTTTCTATCCCTGGATCAATACCTATCCCGATCAAACTCGTAGCCTACAAATTGTCTGCCCCACCACAATAATTCCTCTAGACCCCTTAATGGATTATAGGATGAGAGGACCTGAATTTTATCTTCCCTTCCCACCTCCGCTCAGCCTCCACACTTACCCTGTCCCAGAGTTGAAAACCTCTCTGCCAGATAACCTGAGTCCACTTTGTGAGAAAGTGAGAAAACTAAGAAGACCCTCTGCTGTCCAGTGAGTCAGGGGAACAAGGCTGTCCTGCATCCAGACTCCCTGGGGGGGGCTCCCTCCCTGCAGACTCCAGCCCCTCGCCTGCTTGGCTTTCTCCACGTTACCTGTCACCTTCTAACTTACCGTATGGCTTACTTATTTAGTTGATTATTGTCTGCCTCTCCCCAGTGTAAACTTTAGGAGGACTGGAATTTTCCTCTTCTGTGTTCAGTGCTAAATCCCCAGGGGTTAGAATGGTTCCTGGCACAGAGTCGACACTCGGTGATGACAGTACATTTATGTATCTACATATTTATCATTGTGTCTTTTCCTCTCTACCATAGTAGGTAGTTACTTTTTGAAAGCCAAGTCACTGGAGTCTTTCAAAATTTGAAGACGTGTCATGAAGGAGGTCAGCTCTACCTGAGTTTGCTGGGAAATTAGGGAGATTTTTCCCTTGAAAAGTTTAGTCAATACTGAGAACGTGATGCAAAAGAGTATTAGAATTAGCATGTACTCTGGGAAGGCTACAGTGCTGTATGCACACCAGACCATATCACCATGTGAGCAGACTCTTAACATGACTGTCTCTCTCAGCTCACCACCCACTCTGAGGGCTGGCCAGATGAGTAACGGCCACTTGTGTATACAGCCCCTGGCTACAGGGGCAACTAGGACAGGACATGGGTCAACTTGCCTCCTCCTCCTCCATAAAATGTTCATTGCTAACCTCCAACACCACTTTGTGCTCTCAAAGCACAAAGACCTTATTCTGTTTGTTTGTTTGTTTCTTTTTGATGGAGTCTTGCTCTGTCCCCAAGCTGGAGTGCAGTGGTGCAATCTTGGGTCACTGCAATCTCTGCCTCCCAAGTTCAAGAGATTCTCTTGCCTCAGCCTCCCAAGCAGCTGAGACCACAAGCACATGCCACCATGCCCAGCTAATTTGGTATTTTTAGTAAAGACAGGGTTTCACCATGTTAGCTGGGATGGTCTTGATCTCTCGACCTCATGATCTGCCAGCCTCGGCCTCCCAAAATGCTGGGATTACAGGTGTGAGCCACCGTGCCCCGCCGTGACTCCAGACAAGTCACTTAACCTCTCAGTCCTCAGGTTTCTCAACTGCAAAATGAGGAAAAGAATACTGATACTTACAGAGTCGTAAAAACATTGAATGAGTTAATACACTGAAAAGCACTTAGAACAATACCTGCCTCCTAGCAAGCACAGTGTGAATGTTAGGTATGATTACGGTTATGACTACTCTAATTATTGTTACTATTGTAGAAGGAAAATAAGTCTTGGGGCCCCAAAATCACTGGGCTAAAGGAAAAGGAGACTGGAAATTGCTTAGGGCAAACCCGCCTCCCATTCTATTCAAAGTCGTCCCTCCCTTTGCTGAGATAAATGCACAGCTGATCGCCTCATTTGGAGAGGTTAACGGGAGATTCAAAAGCATGCAACCATTTGTCTCTTATCTACCTATGAACCTGGAAGTCCCCTCCCCACTTCAAATTGCCCCACCTTCACCTCCAGTTGTTTCACCTTTCTGGACTAAACCAACGTACATCTTACACATATTGACTGATGTCTCATGTTTTTCCAAAATGTATAAAACCAAGCTGTGCCCCTACCATCTTGGGCACACGTCTTCAGAATCTCCTGAGGCTGTGTCATGAATGCGTCCTCAACCCTGGCAAAATCAAATTTCTAAATTAACTGAGAACTGTCTTAGATTTGGGGGGTGGGAGGGTTCATAGTATATTTAACTAACAGGCTGTTATGTCACTTTGTAACAGACTTTATTTTCTACATATTAGACTTAGTTTCTCCACTTAAATTTTGAGTACAAGGATTGTACAGTCCTGGGAGGCTGTCGCCTTTCCCTTTCTAGTCCTGAGCGGGGACTATCCTCCTGCTTGCTGCTATCAGGTTATCTTAAAACACAGAACCCATCAAACTACTTTCTTGCTCCAGAACTTAGGGCTTCTTTATGCCAATTACATTAAACCTAAATGTCTAGTATTATCTATTTCCTAAACCATCCTCTGAGGTTTGATCCCCACCCCACCTGCCCCACCTTGCTCTCCACCAAACCCAATACTGTTCTCTGCTTCAGTTTAGCCTGCTAGCTATGATCACTCTGACTTTGACTCAGACCCCTTCTGTGAACCCTTGTTATCTAAGCCCCATCCCTTTCCTCTGGGAAACTGCTTCACAGACCAACCTTTCTTGGCCAGGGGCAGTGGCTCGTGTCTGTAATCCCAGCACTTTGGGTGGCCGAGGTGGGTGGATCACCTGAGGTCAGGAGTTTGAGATCAGCCTGGCCAACATGGCAAAACCCGTCTCTACTAAAAATAGAAAAAAGTTAGCCAGGCATGGTGGCAGATGTCTGTAATCCCAGCTACTTGGGAGGCTGAGGCAGGAGAAATGCTTGAACCAGGGAGGTGGAGGTTGCAGTGAGCAGAGATCGTGCCATTGCACTCCAGCCTGGGCAACGGAGCAAAACTCTTATCTCAAAAACAAAACAACACACACACACACACAAAAACCCACACCTTTCTCTTCCTAAACTATGGTAATTATCCAAATTACACCATTAGTCCCATTTTATATGCAGCCTTATTATTTAACGGTACAGCACAAACTGCTTCTGCAATACAATTTGATCAGAGTATACATGTAGTGCACGTGTATATATGTGTGCACCTAGGCATGTGCTCTGTCTCCAGTAAGCTATTCATCCTACGAGCCCAGATCTCACTGCAGAAACACTGCTGGATTGACAAGAGGTCCCGAAGATGACACTAAACTCTTAGGAGAAGATAACAGTCTCTTCCCCTTTGTTGTAAACGATGTAAACTATCTCCTGCTCTTCTTCCTTTTTTTTTTTTTTTGGTGTTTTCATGAATTCAGCAACTATTTATTATGTATTTGCTATGTGTCTAAAAATAGAAAAATCACAGTGAAAAAGACAGATAACATCCCTGCTTTTTAACTACTGAGAATCTGTAGCTTTGGTTGGAAAAAGCTAGGACATCCCTGAATGCCAGCAGACATTCACTCTCCCTCTGTGGGAGTCTATCAACAGATCAGCTGAGCTACACCACAAGCAGCAAGTGCTGGGGTCCAGTACTTTGGAAGGTACTTAAGAGATAAGAGCAGAACCATCACATACTAAGTTGGTTAAAAAGTGTCCCTCACTGGCTTTTACTAAGACGTTAATAAGGAAAAATCATCTTTGTTTCTTTAACCTGTTGCACTAGACTGGTTTTGAATTAGATATTCAGATTTGAGGTAGCCTGTTTCATTGTTGGGTGCTGTTTGAATGTGTTCTATGAGACAGGATGATTTCTATTCACTTATCTCTGTTCAAACAGATGACTCATAGCTTCCCTGAAATAAACTTGCCAAAAATTAGTTTCTCATTAAAAAAGGAGTAAAAATTAAGTTTACTAAAAAGTATTAACACATGCCACAATGTTTAAATAAATTATAATATTCATTCATTCATTCATTTATGGAGCTTTCAGTAAAGCAGTCTTGACACCAGTAAGTATAGTTAAAATAAAAATAATTGGCTTGATCCTGTTAAACTCTCTGCAAGGCCTATTTACAAAATGGGATATTAACCACTTACAATTAAATGTCTGGACTAACCATTAGAGGTTAAATAGTACATCAGGAAATTATTTCCTAGAAATATAAACTGTTTAAATTCTTAAAATCAAAATCAACCAACTAATCAAAATAGAAAATATAAAACTAATTATTACAATAAGCATGAAGTTTCAACCTTGGCTCAAAAATTTTTAAAAATATCTTATCAAAGCTGAAATTAAAATTTTCTTTTCTTTTCTTTTTTGAGACGGAGTTTCGCTGTTGTTACCCAGACTGGAGTGCAATGGCCAATCTCGGCTCACCGCAACTTCCGCCTCCTGGGTTCAAGCAATTCTCCTGCCTCAATTCCTGAGTAGCTGGGATTACAGGCACGCGCCACCATGCCCAGCTAATTTTTTTTTTGTATTTTTAGTAGAGACGGGGTTTCACCATGTTGACCAGGATGGTCTCGATCTCTTGATCTCATGATCCACCCGCCTCGGCCTCCCAAAGTGCTGGGATTACAGGCTTGAGCCACTGCGCCCGGCCTGAAATGAAAATTATCTGACTTGTTAATAATGAAACCCCTTCAGCCTCAAAAATGAACTATTACCAAGGTCCTAAGCCTTCTGAGAAAGTAACATAATAACTGAAACAGACCGGAAACCTCTTGGACTGTTGAACTTCTTTACTTTGTTACAGCAGAAACAATGTAAATAAAGCAAAAGATCCTTGTTTGGTCAAACATGGCAACAGTAGAAGTAATGTATAAATCATGCATATTTTCATGGTAACTAGGATGGCTCATGGCTTCCATAATCAGCAACTGCCACAGTGACAGTTCTCACATATTGGAGCAATTCTGCCATTGCATTCCTTACAAGTCAGGAATGATCTGTTCTTAGTGTGATGGATCTGATACCCGAACACATGCCATGCTAATATATGTAAAGTAAATGTAAAACATGGAGCTAATTAGAGCGAAAGATACCATTGAACTCTTGAATAGGTGCAATCATGTAAATAATTAGTATGCAGTAATTATTACTACCACAAAGGCGTTTTCGGTATATGTAACATATTTAATTTATCCTGGTTCAAACCAAGTAACAATTTTAAGAATGTAATTTATAATAAATACATTTTATATCATGATCTAATGCAAATATACCTACATAAATATATTTATATATATACATATATATAACTGAAACCAATTTTTCACAAAATAGTACTAATCTATGTTATCTATTTGTGATAAACTCTATTGTTTATTCAGGTCTAATATTCCCACCCCCTTTTTTTGAGACAGAGTCTTGCTCTGTCACCCAGGCTGGAGTGCAGTGGCAGTATCTCAGCTCACTGCAACCTCTGACTCCCCGGTTGAATTGATTCTCCTGCCTCAGCCCCGAGTAGCTGGAATTACAGACACCCGCCACCAAGCCTGGCTAATTTTTGTATTTTTAGTAGAGGCGGGGTTTCACTATATTGGCCAGGCTGGTCTCGAACTCCTGATCTCAAGTGATCTGTGGGCCTTGGCCTCCAAAGTGCTGAGATTACATGCGTGAGCCACCACGCCCCGCATATTCAGGTCTAATCTAGACTCTTTATTTTGAAAACTGTTGGTGTGGATCCTGGTGCTGGTTTTCTGACTGTTAAGGCATGAGGATGCACCTTGACGCTGCCCAAACCAACCTAACTGGACTGCTTCACCATTTCTACACTCTACATACGACTTAGAGTTTGTTCTTATTTCAGGTGATTTCGAAACATTTTCTAATGAGATTTTCGAAACTGGGGTAAGCTCAAATATCAGAGTGATTTAGTTCTCTGAACTATGACCACAAGCAAGGGGGCGGGTGCCTTTCTTTTTCTTTTTTTTCTTTCCTACTTTCTTTTTTCTTTTTTTTTTTGAGGCGGAGTTTCGCTCTTGTTACCCAGGCTGCAGTGCAATAGCCGATCTCGGCTCACCACAACCTCCGCCTCCTGGGTTCAGGCAATTCTCCTGCCTCAGCCTCCTGAGTAGCTGGGATTACAGGCACGCGCCATGCCCAGCTAATTTTTTGTATTTTTAGTAGAGACGGGGTTTCACCATGTTGAACCAGGATGGTCTCGATCTCTTGACCTCGTGATCCACCCGCCTCGGCTTCCCAAAGTGTTGGGATTACAGGCGTAGGCTGCCGCGCCCGGCCTTTTTTTTTTTTTTTTTTAGAAGTTTCATTCTTGTTACCCAGGCTGGGCAGTGGCATGATCTCGGCTCACTGCAACCTTTGCTTCTAGGGTTCAAGCTATTCTCCTGCCTCAGTCTCCTGAGTAGCTGGGCTCACAAGCGACCACCACCATGCCTGGTTAATTTTTGTATTTTTAGTAGAGCTGGGTTTCACCATGTTGGCCAGCCTGGTCTGAAACTCCTGACATCAGGTGATCCACCTGCCTTGGCCTCCCAGAGTGCTGGGATTACAGGCCTGAGCCTCTGCACCTGGCCATGGCTGGGTGCCTGTCTTATCTTTGAGGTCCTAGCATCTAGAATTGTAGGTTCTAGGTACATTCTGGACCATTGATACATGTTTTGAATTTGAGAATAAGTAAGAGGGTATCTTTGGTGTTCGTTTAGGCATGATACAGGGCTAGTAACTTACCCCCGGGAAAAACAAACAGCACTCCAGGAGGCTGTGTAGACGGGTAGAGGAGATGGTGGCAGTGGAATCATGCCCAGGCCTCCAGCACATTTCGGGGTCCCCACTGAATCCCCCGCCTTGGCACCCAGCTGGAATCTGGGCTAGATCCCTGTTTACATGGGTGGGGTTCGTGTCCGGAGGTGGGGGGGCGGCAACCCAGCAACCCTCCTGTCAATTTGCAACACAGAAACCCACGAAGTCATCACAACGTTGTTAACCGCTGGGCGCTGTAACCCTGGAGCGCTCCTAACGGACTTTGCAAGGCCCAGTACACAGGAGCTGCGGTGAGGGGGCGGCACCGGGTCCCAGGGACCTCTCTCGGCCTCAGCCTCGGCCT
>CM052653.1:139754128-139798232 GCA_028533165.1 Leontopithecus rosalia
ACAGGGACCTCTCTCGGCCTCGGCCTCCGCGGACACAGGGACCTCTCTCGGCCTCGGCCTCGGCGGACACAGGGACCTCTGTCGGCCTCGGCCTCGGCGGGGACAGGGACCTCTCTCGGCCTCGGCCTCCGCGGGGACAGGGACCTCTCTCGGCCTCGGCCTCCGCAGACACAGGGACCTCTCTCGGCCTCGGCCTCCGCGGGGACAGGGACCTCTGTCGGCCTCGGCGGGGACAGGGACCTCTCTGGGCCTCGGCCTCCGCGGACACAGGGACCTCTCTCTGCCTCGGCCTCCGCGGGGACACGGGCCCTCGGCGGGGCCTGGGCAGCACCTGCTGGGGCCTCAGTCGGGCAACCCCACACACCGCGGCGGGCAGGGCCTGAGGACCCTCCTCCCTCCACCTCCCGTCCCAGTCCCCGTCCCCGTCCGCACCTGCCTCCTCTTCCGTCCGGGACCGAGGCGGGTCCGGGTCAGCGAGGCCCGGAAAGGGGTCCCCGCAGCGGTGCATCCTGGGACGCGGCCCCTCGAGCCCAGCTGTGGCGCGGGAAGCCTGGGTGGGGGCCAAGAGAGTGCCCAACCGGCCACCGGCTCCTTCCATGGGTGCCCTCTTCAGACTCGCCCTACGCTGGTCTCGCGAGACATCACTCGCGGCCGGGTCAGCCGGGCTAAGCAGCTCACCCACCCGAGCTGCACAGCTGCACACCTGGGCCTTCCGTGATTCCAAAGCCAGGGCCCTACACAATCTCTTCAGAAGGTGAAAACAATGGTCTGCGGGCTGTGACAGGACGGGGAAGTCCTTCTAGAATAAGTCTATATGCACCCTTGGACTGTCTCCCTTTATAAGGCTGAATTAACAAAGACAGAAAAATAGGAACTAGGTAAGATGAGGCAATGCAAAACATCCACAGCAAAAGGGAACAGGGAGCACTGTTTCTCTGAGGGTTTGATGAAAATACAAATCTAGGAAAACCATTTACATGCAGTGGGCTGTGATGGCACCACTGCACTTCAGCATGGGTGACAGACTGAGACCCTGTCTCAGAAAGACAAAACAAAACATTTACAGATGAGACAGTATAGCAGAGTAGAGGAAAACAGGCATTCTCGCCATACAGCCCTGGATTTAAACTCTGACTCATTCACTAACTTTGGGAAGTGTGACTTTAGGCTTTTTAGTGCTTTTTTCTTTTCCTTTCTTTCCTTTTTTCTTTTTTGGAAATAGGGTCTCACTCTGTCACCCAGGCTAGAGTGCAGTGGCACAATCACAGCTCACCATAGCCTTGACTTGTTGAGCTCAGGTGATCCTCTCACTCCAACCTCCTAAGTAACCACAGGTGTGCACCACCACATTCAGCTAATATTTGTATTTTTTGTAGAGACCAGGTTTCACCATGTTGCCCAGGCTGGTCTCCAACTCCTGTTCTCAAGCTATCCACCCACCTTGGCCTCCCAAAGTGCTAGGACTACAGATGTGAGCCACCACACCCAGACCTTCTAGGGCTTTTTAATACTCTAATTGATACTCTAATTCCCTCATAAGTAAAACCTGCTTCGGATGTAGTGAACTGAATTGACACTGAAGAAGATCAAATCAGATATGAAGCAGAGAGGGCCAGGTGCAGTGGCTCACGCCTGCAATCCCAGCACTTCGGGAGGCAGGGGCAGGTGGAACACCTGAGGTCAGTAGTTCAAGACCAACCTGACCAACATGGTGAAACCCAGTCTCTATTAAAAATACGAAATTAGCCTGGCATGGTGGTGTGTGCCTGTAATCCCAGCTAGTTGGGAGGCTGAGACTGGGGAGGCAGAGTTTGCAGTGAGCTGCCAATGTCATTGCACTCTAGCCTGGGCAACAAGAGGGAAACTCCATCTCAAAAAAAAAAAAAAGAACAGTTCAGATATTTTCCCAGAACACTCAGGAGAAGATGAATGTGGCAATTAAACACGGAGATTAGAAAGCAGAAACTCCGGCCAGGCGTGGTGGCTCAAGCCTGTAATCCCAGCACTTTGGGAGGCCGAGGCAGGTGGATCATGAGGTCAAGAGACCGAGACCATCCTGGTCAACATGGTGAAACCCCGACTCTACTAAAAAATTAGCAGGGCATGGTGGCACATGCCTGTCATCCCAACTACTCAGGAGGCTGAGGCAGGAGAATTGCCTGAACCGAGATCGTGCCATTGCACTCCAGCCTGGATAACAAGAGCAAAACTCCGTCTCAAAAAAAAAAAAAAGATTTTCTCATTAGACACATCATGAAATAAATAAAGACTATATAATAAATATAATGATGATAACAAAATGTAATGGAAAAGTCAAGAATGAAATTTGAGGGTAAGATACATAATGTAAAAAATCATAGGAAATAGCAATTTGGTTTATAAATTCAAGTGAAATTAACAACTAAAAAATAAAAGTAAAAGCATAGAAAGGCAAAGATTTGCTGGGTTGGTGGCTCACACCTATAATCCCAGCACTTTGGGAAGCTGAGGTGGGCAGATCTCTTGAGGTCAGGAGTTGGAGACCAACCTGGCCAACATGGTGAAACGTGTCTCTACTAAAGACATAAAAGTTAGCTGGTATGGTGGCATGCATCTGTAATCCCAGCTACTCAGGTGGCTGAAACAGGAGAACAGCTTGAACCCGGCAGGCAAAGGTTGCAGTGAGCTGAGATCATGCCACTTCACTCCAGCGTGGGAGACAGAGGGATACCTGGTCTCAGAAAAAAAAAAAAAGAAAGGCAATGATTTAAAACAGATATATTTTCCAAATAACTGTAAGAGAGAAACACAAATTACTAACAATCCATATGCAACCCAAAAGAAAACAAAGGAAACACTAAGACTGAAATAAAATGGCAAATGTGTAATTTATGACAAGAAAAATTAAGAGGTTACATCTATGTATGTTTAATAAAAAGGAAAAAGAGGCAAAACCTTGTCGATTGTGTTTATAATATAAACTCCATTTATGATCTGCTACTTATAAATCATCATGCCAAAGAAATTACACCAAAAGGTTTAGACTAAAAATCATATAATGTAGTGGTACAACCTCAAAGCCTGGCCTCGGATTATCCCAATGCACTTTGCTACATACTACAGTGTTGTGTTTTTTCTAAACCAGCTGATTAATAATTCAAGTAGCATAGTGAGGGTGGACAATACGGACTGCATAAGCATCCCAGCATCATCTATTCTACATATTACTATTCCAAATGGCATGCTGCTATGTTTGTGAATCCAGCCTCCCACAGTGGATATGTCACCACTGACCTGTAAAAATTGGAATGACACATCTTCACTGGAGGCAGGCCTTGGCCATCCTCCACAGCAGACTATTAACTAACAAAATAAGCAGTACTATTTATTTATTTATTACACTGCTGTTAAAAAAAAAAAGGCCTCTGATGAAATCCTGGTGACTTCTCTTTTCTTACAGATCCAGGAAGTGTAGACAGCTGTTGAGCCATTTCCAAATCCCCAGCTGAAGGTGTGCTGACATACCTTCTGTCCATGCAGCCCTATCCAAGGCTCAGCTATTCGTGATCAACCCCAAATGTTACCCTGATTCTATTATCAATTTGTAATAAAACTCACCTGTGTGGTGGAAAGCTGTTTCCAATTAATTTTATTTTTGTTTGTCACACATCTTCCATGCCATCATCAAATTGTTCACTGTTCATATTAAAAGTGACACACAGCCAAGAGAGCATATGCTATGTTCAAGTAAAGAATGCTATGTGAGCCAAGCGTAGTGGCTCATGCCTTTACCCCCAGCACTTTGGGAGGCCAAGGCAGGTGGATCAATTGAGGTCAGGAGTTGAAGATCAGCCTGGCCAATAGGGTGAAACCCCATCTCTACTAAAAATACAAAAAGACTTAGCCAGATGTGGTCATGCACGCTTGCTATCCCAGCCACTTGGGAAGTTGAGGTGGGAGAATTGCTTGTACCCAGGAGGTGGAGGTTGCAGTGAGCCAATATTGCACCACTGCACTCCAGTATGAGTGACAGAACAAGACGCCATTGCAAAAAAAAAAAAAAAAAAAAAGAAAGAAAGAAAGAAGAAAGAGTGCTGTGTGATACAACAATGACGTACTTGTCAGTAGTCTAGTGAGTCAGGGGAACCCTTTCTCTTTACTGTGGAAAAAAACAGCACAATCAGAAAAAAAAAAAGATGATTTTCAGGAAAATTGACAGTTAAAAATCCAATTCTGTTTTACACAAGTAGGGTATACTATCTACTTTTTTGTTTTAAGAAAAACAAACAAATACCCAGTGATTTGGAGATGGAAAATATATGCTCCTTAACAAATAAAAGAAGCTTAGCTGTGGGGAAACCTGCCCTTCCTCAAAATTTATTGAATAGCTTAAAAAGATTTCATCAGCAATTATAAATGTGCTTCTGAGGTGCTTACTTCATGGGCCTCAAAGGGAGTAATGAGCAATGGGAGGCTCAAGGCATTTAAAAAACACATGGACATTCTGATTGCCACCTTTAGAAAGTGGTTTTTTTTTTTTGAGACGGAGTTTCGCTCTTGTTACCCAGGCTGGAGTGCAATGGTGCGATCTCGGCTCACCGCAACCTCCGCCTCCTGGGTTCAGGCAATGCTCCTGCCTCAGCCTCCTGAGTAGCTGGGACTACAGGCACGCACCACCATGCCCAGCTAATTTTTGTATTTTTAGTAGAGATGGGGTTTCACCTTGTTGACCAGGATGGTCTCGATCTCTTGACCTTGTGATCCACCCGCCTTGGCCTCCCAAAGTGGAAAGTGCTTTTTTTTTTAAGTTAAAAAATACAAAATGCTTCATAAATTTATTTGTCATCCTCGAGCAGGGGCCATGCTAATCTTTGTATCATTCCAATTTTAGTATATGTGCTGCATAGAAAGTACTTTTCAGGTAAAAACATGCTTCAGCTCTACTGCCTTCAATGATTAGGTAGGTTCTAGAAAACAGCAAACACCTGAGCCATTCCCACCGGAAAGAAAATCACAGGTAGATCACATTCCATATGTCAGTGCTTCTAAATATCAGAGCACTTCTGGCACAGTGGTGTGTGCCTGTAATCTCAGCTACTCAGGAGGCTGAGGCAGGAAGATCCTTTGAGCCCAGATTGGCCTGGGCAACATAGTGAGATCCCATTGAAAAAAAAAAGTATGTGAAGCAAATTTAAAATAAGTATCAGAGAAGTATACTTTGAAAACAAAGCAAAAATTGCGAAAAGGGAAAACACAAGCAATCCAGGGTGTGCACAGACGTATTGTACTCAGTGCAGTGGGCAACTGGACTGCAGTTTATTCCAGCCACTCAGTAAGGTTCAGTGCAAACTTGGAAAGGGATCACTGTTTGCTTTTCCTTTATCTTAAAAAATATACAAGCCAGCTTTGCGATTCAGAGGAGACACATGGTGTTCACTGCAAAGGTTCTGATGTGAGTTCAGCTCTACCGTCTTTAAAATAACCAGAAAAACTCAGAAATGGTTTGCCAGTCTGAACTATGATCCTACGGTTAGAAAAGGCATTTTATCCACCATAATTTTCAAATGTGCATTTTGATAAAGCAAGACAATTTTTATAGTGTCATAAAGGACATGATTGTAAAGTTGAATATTTAGGTCAAGTTTCCAAACATCTGGGCGGTCCACGTCTACCAAGCACAGCCCTAGTGGGTTGTGTTAAGGAAGACATGGGAGGAACAGCAGCAAGTCCAGTTGGTGCCCAGGGAGATGCTTTGGATGTCTGAAATGTCACCTTTGGTGATCATGTTAAAACTATTTCTGACTTGAATGGTATTGTTTCCAGCCTGTTATTTAAAAGGTGCAACCCAAAATGCCAGTATCATTTGTCTGCAGAAAATACAAATAAATTGAAAACCATCACCTTGGGTTGTACCTCTTCCCCTCCCGTGAACGCTTGGGTCCAACTAAAATTTCTCCCTCAAACATCTTCAATTACTTCCTAACGGTTGAATCATCTGGCGGTTTCTCAGATCTCATCCCACTGTTGCTCTCAGACATACTAAACCCCACATACATTTTCCTTCTCAAAGCTCTGTACAATCTTTCTTAGTTTCCTCATACTATTTTCTGTTCTCCTGCCTCAAATTTCTCTCACTTTCCTTCTTCTATGTAGTCCTCCCCCACCCACCCTCACCTTCTCTCTCTCCACTCTCAGGGCAAACATACTTTCTTGGATGCTTTACATAATACCTGTATACAAATGACTCATATTCCGCTCTGTTCTTCTAATTTTCAACAGAGGATTTCTAACTCTTTGAACGCTGTGCTGTGCTGAGAACAGCGAGAACTGAACTTTTCTTCCTCCTAGGGCTTCCAACTTCCTTATTTCAGTAAACAGAGCAGCATCTCAGCATGCCAGTGAAATAATGGCTGTTTCAGGTTGATCCTGTTCCTCCTTTTAAAAATTGTTTTTATTTATTTTTGTCCAGTTGTACTTGCACACATTAAAGACTCTCTTTCAGTTCCAAAAACTTTTCTTGAATTTCTTTCGTACTTTCTCTTTTCCAGTCCTTTTCTCTCTTTCTGGTACTTCTATTATTCAATTATTGGAACTTGGTGACTTGTTCTTACATTGTATTGTCTCTCTCGCTCCTGTTTTCTGATTTGTCCTGTTGCCATAAGATCTAGAGTTCCTCAACTTATTTTCACTACATTTCTATTGAGTTTTTCATTTTTGCTACCATATTATTAATTTATAAAAGGCATTTTTTCCCCACTGCATATTTTTCTTTTTTGAGACAGGGTCTTGCTCCGTCATCCAGGATGTAGTTCACTGTAACCTTGAACTCCTGGGTTCAAACCATCCTTCTGCCAAGCCTCCCAAGTAGCTGGGACTACTATACCCAGCTATTTAAAACTTTTTATTTTTATTTTTACAGAGATGGAGTCTCATGATGTTGCCCGGGTCTCAAGTGATCCTCTTGCCTTGGCCTCCCAAGTGCTGAAATTACAGGTGTGAACCCCTCACTGAGTATTTTTATGCAGTATCCTTTATCATCTCTTTGAGAGTATTGCTAAATTAACTTCCTCTTTGTTTAATCTGTTTGATGTTTGTTTTGATCTCTGCCTTTTGGGTTAGAGGCTTTCTCCTAATTCCTGATGTTCCTTGGCTATTCACTCATATGTAAGAGTGAGGCACTTAAGTGCCAATTAGCTCTATGTATATGGAGATATTTGCCACTGTGGGCTTCATAGTAGGGTGATTTGGCTGAGTAACTTCTTTCGGGAACCCCGATATCAGTGTCTTTAGATCTTTCTTCTTGGGTTTGTTAAATTCCCCAGAAAAGTCTCTTTTAGCCTCTTACCTAGAGTTAGCTGGCAGTAGTGTTGGGGAGAATGGTGGTTATATTTAGTATGCAAATGTTTAATTAATCCTATTTTCAGTGTGTTATTCCTATCTCCAGCTGCGTCTGGTGTTCCCCAGTCCAAAGACCCTCTGTTTCACTCTCTCTAGGAATAAACCTCTAATCTGCTAGGTGGCGGGGGAGAGAACAGTGGCTAACTACTTGGAATGAGACAGAGGATCTAGAAGTAATTGTTTCCAGAATAGCTTTTCCACACACCACCCTGTGGCACAGTGTAGTACTCAAGACTACAAGCTCCTGAGCCACCAGAGGAAGCTATCTCTGAGTCGGCTAAGTCAATTTGAACTCGCCATTGCAAAATTGTAACTGAGACAGTGAAAGAGATCTGACCTAGCCAACTCCATCTTGCTTCTAACCTCCAAGCTGTCCTTGTTCTTCCCTGGGTGTAGGGTGAACTAACTTTGGGAGGAACTTATAGTTTAAAACAAATATAATAGGCAAATCCCCTTCTTGCCTGGGGATTAGATTGCCTTTGCAGGACTAACAAGTCACAAGATTAGAAATTATGGTTTAGGAGTCAGGCAGCTGGAGGCTGCAAGATTCTGACCCTCCCTAAACTGCTCCTAAGTCATCAATTGAGACATTTTGCAGACCCTGCAGTTGATGGATCAGCTGGCACCACCCAGATCAATAAACTGGCTCATCTGATCTTGTGTTCCCCACCCAGGAACTGACTCAGCACAAGAAGGCAGCTTCGATTCCCTGATTTCATCTCTGACTCAACCAATCAGCACTCTTGACTCACATTCCCCCACCCACAAAATTATCCTTCAAAACTGTCATCCTTGAATACTCAGAAAGACCTATTTGAGTAATAATAAACTCTAATCTCTCCCACAACTGGCTCTGCATGAATTACCCTTTCTCTATTGAAATTCCCTTGTCTTGATAAATTGGCTCTGTCTAGGCAGCAGGCAAGGTGAACCCACTTGGTGGTTACAAGTTTTCAACCTACCTATCTTTGAGTTTCCAAAATTATTTTCCCCTTTTCCATTTTGTCCTGTGTGTCTTGTTGCTTGTGATTTGACCTCTTTATTGTTGTTAGTGGGTGTCTGAAGGCAGAGAAACTGATGTGAGCATTCAGCCAGGCCAGGATCCCATTCCCATTGCCCTTGCATTCAGTGGGATTTCTGCAATAGACTCTTCCCAATCTTTGTGCTTCTCCATTTAGCCATTATATTGCCACTAAAGTCACTTTCTTCAAACACAAAACCAGCTATTTACTAAAAAATCTCATCAGCTCTCCACTGCCTACAGAAAAGTCAACACTCCTTAGCACAGCACCCTAGGTCTTGGATGACCTGATTCCAATATAATTTTATAGTGTGACTTACACCACCCACCACACATATCCAAAGCTGCAACAATTTTAGTTTTAATAGTGTATGTTCATGATCTTCTGTCTTGAAGGCAGGGAATAAATTATGGAGGGAGTCTGAGAAGATGTTGGAACCCAACTACCTGAATCCATTACCTCAGCTCTGCCAGTACTGGCTGGGTGATCCTGGGCAAGCTACTTAATCTCCATGTCTGCAAAACAGGAATCATAATGGGACCCACCTTCTAACAGTATTACAGGATTAGAAAAGCACTTAAAACAGTAGCTGGAAAGCAGGAAGTGCAAGGTAAAGATAATGATTATAATTCTGTCTCCTTCAGATTATCAAATCCCTGGAGAAGGATCACTTCTCATTTATTCAACATTTGTGCTGTGCCTATGATGTGATGATGTAAAAAAGAGCTTAGGAAATGGAAAGACTGTTGACTTATGATTCAATATAATGTGACAAATGCTACAATAGAGGAAAAAAGTGCGGAGAATGCAGCATGCAAAATTAAATGGTGTAGAACAGATGAGGGAAGGCTTCACAGATCTAACACTGAAGGTGAGGTGTGAAGAATGAATATGTGAGGGCCAAGAGTTGTGCAAGGAACAGTGGATGGGGAGAAAACCAGTCTGGAGAAGCAGATTAGGGACAGTTGCACAAGGCCCTGCACAACCTGTTTAGCATACGCTTTAATGTTTGACCAGTGTTTGTCAATCTCACTGTGCTAGCATACTGGACGTGTCAGAGTTATGAGGAGTCAAAGTATTTTATTACTAATAAGAGCTAAAATGTGGGTACTTGATATTTTAAAAATAAACCAGTACACACTCCCAAATGATGCTGAACAAAAGAATCCATAATCTACGACTCCATTTATATAAAAGAAAGACGAAACAAGGCAAAGATCATCTCTGTTGTCTCAGTTCAGGATACAGGTACCTTTGGAGTGGACAGTGACAGGGAGGGGATTCAAGGGGGAGTTCTGGGTGCCTCATGCTATTTCTTGATCTGGGGACTGGCTCCACAGGTGTGCTGTTTCTGAAAATTTAACATGCTGTATCCTTACAGTGCACTTTTCTGTATCTTTTCTACTTTAAAACAAGTAAGTTAGGTGCATGGCACCGTGTACTCACCTGTACTTCCATATGCTTTTGTATAGAAGGGGCGAGGTTACAGACTGCTCTTGTGTTGTATACTGGGAACTCTGTGCAGACATACATCAATGGTTTTGTATTCCTTTATGACCTAAATCTGAGAATAGCTCTTAGATGCTCAGAAAGGCCAAGGATAGTGATCACACAGCCAAGGGTCACCTTTAGCAAGAGGAGGGCTTAGTGAGTGTGTGATGAATTGACTTACACTCAAGTTAGTTATACGTCTAGAGATTCTGAAATACCAACTTAGCATACCTCTATGATTGCTTTTTCTTCATTTTACCATAATGAGGGGCTGACAGTTCCTTGCTAACCTTATAGAGAAACACACGTCAAAACCACATCTGCATAGGTGTGAATTATAATGCAGTCAACATTTATGTACCCTTAGGAACAATAGTCAATTTTTTTCTTTTCCTAGTTATTTCCATTAAAAAACAATTAACCATGTGTCACTTGACAGGGACATGTTCTGAGAAATGAGTTGCAAGGCAATTTTATTGTCTTGTGATGTCATGTATGTCACAGAGTATACTCAACAAACCTAGCTGGCATAGCCTACTACACACCTAAGCTGTATTGCCCCTAGGCTACAAACCTGGACACAGCATGTTATCATACTGAATACTGTAGGCAACTGTAACACAATAAGAAGTATGGGTGTATCTAAGCATAGGACAGTTACAGTAAAAATAATGGCATGATAGTCTTATAGGACCACTGTAGTATGTGGTCTGTCATTGACTGAAATATCCTAATGCAGTGCTGGATGTATCCAGCTAAAAATAGTACAAAAAGATGAGAATTTGTCTTCTATTTCAGACCTGTCTCCCAAGGCAGCCACTGCTACGACTTCCTTATATAGTCTTACATACATATTTTATACATGCACAAAAACATATGCAAGCATGTGAATGCATGTTACTCCTGCCCTGATTCTTTTCCTAAACAATTGCAAGCCCCATGTATTTACTTGTTTTTCACTGGAGATGTTTTACATTCACAAACATGCATAAAACCCATTATTTGCACAGGCAAATAATATTCCACTGGATATACAAATTCTGACTTACTTAACTGGTATTTCTAGTGAAGCTCTAAATAAAACCTTAAAAATGTTTTTTAAAAACAATGTGGCATCTTTGGATGCACATTCTTTGACATGCTTTTTAAATTATGGTAGAAACCTCAATGCGCATCCTTACCAACAGCATGTTAAATTCAAACCTTTTGACTTAGCAGCACAATACACTTATTGCTCCTATTACACAAACCCAATAAACATATTAAAATTGAATTTACTGCTTCCCCTCAAGAATACAGAACATTATTATTAATGTCACAAATTTTTTTCATTTTTTTAAATTATGCTTTAAGTTCTGGGGTACACATGCAGAACATGCAGGTTTGTTACATAGGTATACACATGCCATGGTTGTTTCCTGCACCCATCAACCCGTCATCGACATTAGGTATTTCTCCTAATGCTATCATTCCCCTAACCCCCACCCGCCGACAGGCCCTGGTGTGTGATGTTCCCCTCCCCGTGTGGATGTGTTCTCATTGTTCAACTCCCACTTATGAGTGAGAACATGTGGTGTTTGGTTTTCTGTTGCTGTATTAGTTTGCTGAGAATGATGGTTTCCAGCTTCATCCATGATCTTGCAAAGCACATGAACCCATCCTTTTTTATGGTTGCATAGTATTCCATGGTGTATATGTGCCATATTTTCTTTATCCAGTCTATCATTGATGGGCATTTGGGTTGGTTCCAAGTCTTTGTTATTGAGAACAGTGCTGCTAAACATATGTGTGCATGTGTCTTAATAGCAGAATGATTTATAATCCTTTGGGTATATATCCAGTAATGGATCAAACATTATTTTTAGTTCTAGATCCTTGAGGAATCACTGCACTGTCTTCCACAATGATTGAACTAATTTATACTCCCTCCAACAGTGTAAAAGCATTCCTATTTCTCCACATCCTCTCCAGCATCTGTTGTTTCCTGACTTTTTAAAGATCACTATTCTAACTGGTGTGAGCTGGTATCTCACTGTGGTTTTAATTTGCATTTCTCTAACGACCAGTGATGATGAGTTTTCATGTTTGTTGGCTGCATAAATATCTTCTTTTGAGATATGTCTGTTCATATCCTTCACCCACTTTTTGGTGGCGTTGATGATTCTGGACATTAGCCCTTTGTTGGATGGATAAATTGCAAAATTCTTCTCCCACTCTGTAGGTTGCTTGTTCCCTCTGATGCTAGTTTCTTTTGCTGTGCAGAAGCTCTTTAGTTTAATTAGATCCCATTTGTCTATTCTGGCTTTTGTTGCCTTTGCTTTTGGTGTTTTAGTCAAGAAGTATTTGCCCATCCCTATGTCCTGAATGGTACTGTCCTGATTTTCTTCCAGGGTTTTTTTTTTTTTTAATCATTTTGGGTTTTACATTTAAATCTTTAATCCATCTTGAGTTAATTTCTGTATAAGGTGTAAGGAAGGGATCAGTTTGTTTTCTACACAGGGCAGACCAGTTTTCCCAGCACCATTTATTAAGTAGGGAACCTTTCCTCATTGCTTGCCTTTGTCAGGTATGTCAAAGATCAGATGGTTGTAAATGTGTGGTGTTATTTCTGAGGCCTCTGTTCTATCCCATTGGTCTATATATCTGTTTTGGTACCAGTGCCATGCTGTTTTTGTTACTGTAGCCTTGTAGTATAGTTTGAAGTCAGGTAGCATGATGCCTCAAGCTTTGTTCTTTTTGCTTAGGATTGTCTTGGCTATGTGGGATCTTTTTTGGTTCCATATGAAATTTAAAGTAGTTTTTTCCAATTCTGTGAAGGAAGTCAATGGTAGTTTGATGGGGATAGCATTGAATCTATAAATTACTTTGGGCAGTATGGCCATTTTCATAATATTGATTCTTCCTATCCATGAGTGTGGAATATCTTTCTATTTGTTTGTGTCCTCTCTTATTTCTTTGAGCAGTGGTTTGTAGTTCTCCTTGAAGAAGTCCTTCACATCCCTTTTAAGTTGTATTCCTAGGTATTTTATTCTCTTTGTAGCAATTATGAATGGGAGTTCACTCATGATTTGGCTGATTGTTACTGAAGTATAGAAATGCTTGTGAGTTTTGCACATCGATTTTGTATCCTGAGACTTTTCTGAAGTTGCTTATCAGCTTAAGGAGATTTTGGGCTGAGACGGGGTTTTCTAAATATACACTCATGTCACCTACAAACAGAGACAATTTGATTTCCTCTTTTCCTAACTGAATACCCTTTATTTCTTTCTCTTGCTTGACTGTCCTAGCCAGAACTTCCAACACTGTGTTGAATAGGAGTGGTGAGAGAGGGCATCCTTATCTTGTGCCAGTTTTCAAAGTCAGTGCTTCCAGTTTTTGCCCATTCAGCATGATTTTGGCTGTGGGTTTGTCATAAATAGCTCTTATTTTGAAATACGTTCCATCAATATCTAGTTTATTGAGAGCTTTTAACATAAAGCACTGTTGAATTTTGTCAAAGGCCTGCTCTGCCTCTAATGAGATAATCATGTAGTTTTTATCATTGGTTCTGTTTATGTGATGGATTACGTTTACTGATTTGCGTATGTTGAACCAGCCTTGCATCCCAGGGATGAGACTAACTTGATCATGGTCAAGTGGATAAGCTTGGATAAGCTTTTTGATGTGCTGCTGGATTTGGTTTGCCAGAATTTTATTGAGGATTTTCACATCAATGTTCATCAGGGACACTGGCATGAAATTTTCCTTTTTTTGTTGTGTCTCTGCCAGGTTTTGTTATCAGGATGATGACAGCCTCATAAATGAGTTAGGAAGGATTCCCTCTTTTTCTATCATTTGCAATAGTTCCAGCAGGAATGGTACCAGCTCTTCTTTTTACCTCTGGTAGAATTCAGCTATGAATCCGTCTGGTCCTGGACTTTTCTGGTTGGGAGGCTATTAATTATTGCCTAAATTCCAGAACTTGTTACTGGACTATTCAGGGATTCAACTTCTTCCTGGTCAGTCTTGGGAGGGTGTATGTGTCCAGGAATTAACCATTATGTATCCATAATACAAACTAGATTGTCTAGTTGTGCAGAGGTGTTTATAGTATCTCTGATGGTAGTTTGTATTTCTGTGGGATCAGTGGTGATATCCCCTTTATAATTTTTTAGTGTATCTATTTCTCTCTCTTTTTTTTTGAGACGGAGTTTCGCTCTTGTTACCCAGGCTGGAGTGCAATGAGGCATTCTCGGCTCACTGCAACCTCTGCCTCCTAGGTTCAGGCAATTCTCCTGCCTCAGCCTCCTGAGTAGCTGGGATTACAGACACGAGCCACCATGCCCAGCTAATTTTTCGTATTTTTAGTAGAGACGGGGTTTCACCATGTTAACCAGGATGGTCTCGATCTCTTGACCTCGTGATCCACCCACCTCGGCCTCCCAAAGTGCTGGGATTACAGGCGTAAGCCAGTGCACCTGGCCCTTATTTCTCTCTCTTTTCTTCATTAGTGTGGCTAGTGGTCTATTTTGTTGATCTTCGAAATAAACAGCTGCTGGATTCATTGATTTTTTTGAAAGGTTTTTTATGTCTCTATCTCCTTCAGTTCTGCTCTTAGTTATTTCCTGTCTTCTGCTAGCTTTTGAATTTGTTTGCTCTTGCTTCTATAGTTCTTTTAATTGTGATGTTAGGGTGTTGATTTTAGACCTTTCCTGCTTTCTCTTGTGGGCATTTAATTCTATAAATTTCTCTCTACAAACTGCTTTAAATGTGTCCCAGAAATTCTGGTATGTTGTATCTTTGTTCTCATTGGTTTCAAAGAGCATCTTTATTTCTGCCTTAATTTCGTTATTTACCCAGTAGTCATTCAGGAGTAGGTTGTTCAGTTTCTATGTAGTTGTGCGGTCTTGAGTTTCTTAATCCTGAGTTCTAATTTGATTGCACTGCGGTCTGCAAGACTGCTTGTTATAATTCCCATTCTTTTGCATTTGCTGAGGAGTGTTTTACTTCCAATTACGTGGTCAATTTTAGAGTGTGATGTGTTCCTGAGAAGAGAATGTATATTCTGTTAATTTGGGGTGAAGAGTTCTGTACATATCTATTAGTCTGCTGGGTCCAGGGCTGAGTTCAAGTCCTGGATATCCATGTTAATTTTCTGTCTCCTTGATCTAATATTGACAGTAGGGTATTAAAGTCTCGCACTATTATTGTGTGGGAATCCGAGTCTCTTTGTATGTCTTTAAGAACTTGCTTTATGAATCTGGGTGCTCCTGTATTGGGTGCATATATATTTAGGATACTTAGCTGTTGTTGCATTGATCCCTTTAACATTATGTAATGCCCTTCTTTGTCTTTTTTTTGGTCTTTGTTGGTTTAAGTCTGTTTTATCAGAGACTAGGATTGCAACCTCTGCTTTTTATTTATTTATTTTTTGCTTTCCATTTGCTTGGTAAATATTCCTCCATCCCTTTATTTTGAGTCTATGCGTGTCTTCACATGAGATAGGTCTCCTGAATACAGCACATCAATTGGTCTTGACTCTATCCAATTTGTCAGTATGTGTCTTTTAATTGGGGCATATAGCCCATTTACATTTAAGGTTAATATTGTTATGTGTGAATTTGATCATGACATTATGATGCTAGCTGATTATTTTGCCTGTTAGTTGATGCAGTTTCTTCATAGCATTGATGGTCTTTATAATTTGGTATGTTTTTGCAGTGGCTGGTACTGTTTGTTCCTTTCAATGTTTAGTGCTACCCTCAGGAGCTCTTGTAAGGCAGGCCTGGTGGTGAGAAAAATCTCTCAGCATTTGTTTGTCTGTAAAGGATTTTATTTCTCCTTTGCTTTGTGAAGCTTAGTTTTGCTGGATATGAAATTCTAGGTTGAAAATTCTTTTTTTAAGAGTGTTGCATATTGGCCCCCACTCTCTTCTGGCCTGTAGGGTTTCTGCTGAGACACCCAGTGTTAGTCTGATGGGCTTCCCTTTGTGGATAACCCAGCCTCTCTCTCTGGTTGCCCTTAATATTTTCCCCTTCATTTCAACCTTAGTGAATCTGACAATTATGTGTCTTGGGGTTGGTCTTCTCAAGGAGTCTCTCTGTGGTGTTCTCTATCTTTCCTGAATTTGATGCTGGCCTGTCTTGCTAGGTTGGGGAAGTTCTCATGGATAATATCCTGAAGAGTGTTTTCCACCTTGGTTTCTTTCTGTCACTTTCAGGTACATCAATCAAACATAGATTTGGTCTTTTCACATACTCCCATATTTCTTAGAGGATTTGTTCATCCTTTTCATCCTTTTTCCCTCTCACCATGTCTTCATGCTTTATTTCATTAAGTTGATCTTCAATCTCTGATATCCTTTCTTCCACTTGATTGATTCAGCTATTGATACTTGTGTATGCTTCACAAAGTTCTTGTGTTGTGTTTTTCAGCTCCATCAGGTCATTTATGTTCTTCTCTAAACTGTTTATTCTAGTTAGCAATTCCTCTAACCTTCATTCAACGTTCTTAGCTTCCTTGCATTGGGTCAGAACATGCTTCATTAGCTCAGAGGAGTTTGCTATTGCCCACCTTCTGAAGCTTACTTGTGTCAATTCATCAAGCTCATTCTCCATCCAGTTTTGTGCCCTTGCTGGCGAGAAGTTGTGATCCTTTGGAGAAGTGTTGTGGTTTTTGAAATTTTCAGCCTTTTTTTGTGCTGTTTTTTCCCTCATCTTCATGGATTTATCTATCTTTGGTCTTTGACGCTGGTGACCTTCGGATGGGGTTTTTGTGCAGATGTCTTTTTTTTGATGTTGATGCTCTTCCTGTTTGTTACTTTCCTTCTAACAGTCATGCCCCTCTGCCACAGGTCTGCTGGAGTTTGCTGGAGGTCCACTCCAGACCCTGTTTGCTTGGTTATCACCAGCAGAGTTTGCAGAACGGCAATGATTGCTACCAGTTCCTTCCTCTGGAAGCTTTGTCCCAGAGGAGCACCCACCAGATGTTAGTCGGACCTCTCCTGTACGAGGTATCTGTTGGTTCCTCCTGGGAGGTGTCTCCCAGTCAGGAGCCACAAGGGTCAGGGACCCACTTGAGGAGGCAGTCTGTCCTTTAGCAAAGCTCGAGCACTGTGCTGGGAGATCTGCTGCTCTCTTCAGAGCTAGCAGGAAGGAATGTTTAAGTCTGCTGAAGCTGCACCCACAGCCGCCCCTTACCACAGGTGCACTGTCCCAGAGAGATGGGAGTTTTATCTATAAGCCCCGGTCTGGGGCTGCTGCGTTTCTTTCAGAGACATCCAGCCCAGAGAGGAGGACTCTAGAGAGGGAGTCTGGCTGCAGAAGGCTTTCCAAGCTGCAGTAGGCTCCACCTAGTTCAAACTTCCAGGCAGTTTTGTTTACACTGTGAGGGTAAAACTGCCTATTCAACCCTCAGCCATGGCAGATGCTCCTCTCCGACCAAGCTCAAGCATCCTATGTGGACCTCAGATTGCTGTGCTGGCAGTGAGAATTTCAAGCCAGTGGATGGACTCTGTCAGGGTGGGACCCATTGTGGAAGACCACTTGGCTTCCTGGCTTCAGGCCCCTTTGCAGGGGACTGAACAGTTCTGTCTTGCTAGTGTTCCAAGTGCCACAAGGCTATCAAAAAAAAAAAAAAAAAGAAGAAAGAAAAAAGCTCCTGCTACTAGTTGAGTGTCTGCCAAAATGGCCACCCAGTTTTATGCTTGAAACTCAGGGCCCTGGTGGCATTGGCACTGGAGGGAATCTGCTGGCCTGCTGGTTGTGAAGACCATGGGGAAAGCGCAGTATCTGGGCCAGAATGCACTGTTGTTGCTGGTACAGTCTCTCATGCCTTCCCTTGGCTAGGAGAGGGAGCTCCCCAACCCCTTGTGTTTCCCCGGTGAGGCAATGCCCCACCCTACTTTGGATCCCCCTCTGGGCTGCACCCACTGTCTGACCAGTCCGAATGAGACGAACTGGGCTCCTCAGTTGGAAATGCAGAAATCACCCACCTTCTGTGTCAATCTCAATGGGAGCTACAGGCAGGAGCTGTTTCTATTTGGCCATCTTACCAGTAGTCCATGTCACAATTTTAAATAGGAAAATTATGTAGTAACTACAATTTTTTAGAAAGAATCATATTCATACAGTATAAGCACTTCTCAAAGAAACTGCTAAGGTTTTACATTTTTAATATATCCTTTCTGGGTAAATACCCTGGAGGGAAATAGTAACTATATTTGTTTTGTGTTCCTCCTGGATTCAAGAACACATGAAAGTGGTCTTTTCTGGAATTAGGGTCTTTGCAGCTGTAATCAGGTTGAGATCATACTGGATGAGGGTGGGTCCTAATCCAATGACCAATGTCCTTGTAGGAGGGAAACTGGACACAGGCAAATGCCGTATGAGGCAGGAACTGGAGTGGCACTAATACAAGACAAGAGACATCAGGGATGGCTGGCTGCTGCCAGAAGCTAGAAAGCGGCAGGAAGAAATTCTCTAGACCCTGAGAGCATGGCCCTGCTGCACCTTGAGTTTGCATTCTGGCCTCCAGAACCATGAGAGTAATTTCAGGTGTCTCTGAAGCCACGGCACATGTGGCAGGTTGTTACAGAAGCCCTAGTTAACAAATATAATAACCACCCCTGATTTTCTGTCAGTTTGAACTGGCATAAATCTCCAACTGTATACAGCTATATTGGGGTACTTGTCATTTGATGTCTCTTTTTCATTCACTAGGTTGCTTACAGTAAGGCAAAAAGTAGGAACTTGTTTAGAAAATCCAGCAATGCACAGTGGCTCACGCCTGTAATCCCAGCACTTTGGGAGGCTGAGGTGAATGAATCACTTGAGGTCAGGTGTTTGAGATCAGTCTGGGCCATGGTGAAACCCCATCTCTACTAAAATGCAAAAACTAGCTGGGTGTGGTGGCAGGCACCTATAATCCCAGCTACTCAGGAGGCTGAGGCAGGAGAATTGCTTGAACCCAGGAGGCAGAGGTTGCAGTGAGCCAAGATCATGCCACTGCATTCCAGCCTGGGTGACAGAGGGAGACTCCATCTCAAAAAAAAAAAAAAAAGAAAGAAAGGAAGAAAAGAAAACCCTTTTGTGGTGATTGTTTCATACTATTAGCTCACTGAGACACAATTTATATTAAGGAAAAACAATTCCTGAAAATAAAATGCCAATGTTTTACAAAGTGTTCATAGTTTTATTACTTATCACCTCTATGTATTTTAACAACTTCAAAAGTGCAGTTGGATTATACGGGAAAAGATTTTTCTTTTGCAAACGGCAGATGGCACCATGCAATTCTTTGAAGCATTTAACTGTTCTGTAAAATATTCCCACTGCTGAGATGACATCATCTGGGGCTACTTCACAATCAAAGGAGAAGGCAGTATCAAATTCTTTCACTACCAGAGGCCTTGATGGAGGCTCCAGGCTAAATTCTTGTTCATCCCTGCTTGTCACAGCTGCATCCTGAATCCCCTTAGTTCCTTGCTGGTGTAAAGATGTCTGTTTACTGTTAGCCAGACACTGGTCTGTGGACTCCACTTCAGAATCATCAGAGCTGTCATAATCCACCAGACTTTGAGAAGCCCTGGGGGAAGACAGACTAGGAGCGTACATGGCGTGATTCCCTTTGGACGTCACAGCTCTCAGTGGTTCAGAGGGAGCATCAGAAGCCTGAGAGTGGCAAGCACACACCTCTATGTGACTATGAGGAGCAGTCAAATGATGGCGTATTGTTTGGTTGGTGCTTTGGTCTTGGACAAGTGAGGGGACACAGCCACAAGTACTCGTGTCATATTTAGATTCAGCTGCATCAAAGTTATTGCAAATGGTGAAAAAATTATCCCAGTCCTTTTGCAGTAATTTTAAATATCTAACGAAATACTCAAGAAAACAGGTTTCTGATGAAATCAAAAAGTCAAGAAGAACTGTAGGATCAAATCCTATATTTCCTAAGAAGAACAGGAAAATACAGTGAGGATTATAGCCATTTTCATGTGTGTGATGGGCCCACATTTCCTTTCCTTGGGTCAAGCTTTCAGTGGCTTCACATCCTCTGAAAATGAAGATAATGGAGCATCCAGAGTAACAACTTCACAAAAATAAACCACTTTAACAGATATAATTCATATACCACAAATTAACCTATTAGATTACTTTTAAATCTATGCATTAAAAGAAAAAATTTCAAAACCCACTCCTTTCTCCATAAGCTCTAAATAAATCTGACTCAGTAAAGCAAAATCCACTGGCTTTGGCAGTTCTAGTTTTTGTCTGCCTGATAAAAGTTCTCTGTCATCCTTTTTCTTGACATCAGAATTCCTCATTCTTACAGGTAACCAATTTCATGTGGTAAGATAATTCCTAACCTCCTTCCTTACCCACCTCAGCAAGGGTGGGCATGTGACCCAGACTGACCAATCAGAGCACTCCATGCTCCTGGCCACAGTGACTGGTTCTGACAAGGCTCTGTGACCCAAGTGGGCTAATCAGATTGCCCCTGGGACTTCTCTAATCTGTGGAAGATTATAACTGCAAGGCTGAGGTAAGCCTTAAACTGCTGGTTGCCATGCCTGAGAATGAATTCAAAGCTGTGAGACAGAGAGAAAGAGAAGTAATTGATGACATGCTTAGAGTCCCTGTACATATAGTTAATATCTGACTCCAATTTGACCCTTTAGAATTCCTAGTTATGAGCCAATAAATTCTGGTTTTTGCTTAAATGAGTTTGAGTTGGTTTCTATAATTTACAACCAAAAGAAAATTCTTAACAAATACAGCTACATGTGAAAAAAGTATCTATGTTGTAAGCACATGCCTTTCTGGACACACTAAACTGGAGTTAAGAAAGTGGGAAATTCACATACAAAGTAAGTTTAATTCAGGGGTTTCCACTTCCTGAGGAGTAAGAAGCTAACTTTGAGTACAATTAAGATAAACTCTTACAGGCATGTGCATTTTCAGACTGAATTTGTATTTGACTGTTTTGAACCTAATTCAAATCACATGCAGGAATTTTGTGTTCTTGATTAGAACCTTTTGAAAATTGGCCCCAAACGCTTAGAGTCTAAAAGCAGCCATTGCCAGCAGTGTCATAATACAAGTAAGTACTGGCAGCACAACGCTGCACCACAGATCATTAGCAAGAAATCCCTTTCTCCCAGGCCAAGAAAGAAATGGAAATAAAGCAAATATTTTAGGGTTTTAATAAAGCAGAAGCTGAAACACTGGGAAAGGTCATCAGTTATTAGCTTCATAACCCGTTATAGCTATTTGCCACAAGAAGATATTATCCCAAGTACAGCTATTTTAATAAAGCAGAAACAATCAGTATAAATCATCAGTACATGAACTTAACCAATTTCAGACATTTGCCTCAAGAAGATATCAGCCCAAATTTGACTGAATATTAAAATGAAAAATCAGAACAGCTCCTTTGACTATTTCTAAGTCTGTATTCACCTTTACAAAGGCTACTGAAGCTTAATACAGAAAAGTAAGCCTTGAGGGTGAAAAGAGGTCTCATATTAACAACAATCAAGATTCAGAGAAGTGTACTGACTTACTGGAGACTAAATCAGAAGCCATGTTTTCAGGTCCCACTCTAGTTATACTACCTGAGGTCTGCCCAGTCAGCCAAATCTTCATAGTGATGCAAATGCAATCTTCTTTTCATGTAAGTCAGGGTTAAAGAAAGGAACCAGAACTTATGAGGAAACCACAGGATGTTTTCCCCCAAATGATGCAAAGTAAATAACATGCCCGACACATTCTCAGAAATGTCTTCTGCTTTCCTGACTTGCAGGCAGTTCAATAATTATTCTAAAATACACTCACCTGGTCAGTGTTAAGTAGATGCCCAGTGATGCCTTGGCAGCCTCCAGCATGTCATCGTCTTGTTCTATGAAAACCCTAGACAGCCATTTGCACGGATTGTGTAATTGCAGAGAGGGCTGAAGGTGAGGCTTTAAGAAGGTCAGTAACTCAGACATGAACCTCTGCAAGTCAACTTTAAAAAACGCAAATTTCAAAGTGCAGGCAAAAGTTTATGAACACATTAATAATACCTTGCCTGTATATAAACTCACAGCATCTAAAGTACCTTAAGATGCAATTATCCTAATTCACTTTCAAAAAGTCATCAGGAATCAGTTAGGAATCATCTCTCTTTGGCAAATGAGGACACTGAGGCTCAGGGAAAGAAAATCACTCATTCCAGAGTGCATACGTGTAAAATGTACAGCTAGATCAACTATTTGCAACAACTGCCAAATAACTGTCTCTTAGAAATAAAAGTTATGTGATTTCTTGCTAAAAACAGATAAATAAATGAACAGACAACAGAGATCACTTCATCAGATGCCAGAGTTATCTGATACTAGATGCAAGAATGCAACCAAGCAAAAATAGTCATCTTCAAAATGACAGAAAAATATACTGTTTGTTTGTTTAGAGCACAGAAGTACTACTATTAAGCACAAAAATAAACATTTTAGGGAGTTTTAACTATAATTTAAAACTGAATTATATAACAGGTGCCATCTAGTGTTACAAATTATAACTGCACAGAATTATAAGTAATGTGTAGTTATTAAAAGCTAAATTATATCAAAAGCAATTCAGTGATGACATTGCTCACAATTGAAACTTTTCACTGAATCTGTATGCTGCTTGTTTAGAGACATTTACTATTCATTTCCCTCAAGTGAAATGGAAGACTTTGAACTCCTGAGTTACTATCACGGAAATTATATATGTAACAATTTGTCAATGTAATTTCTCATATATTACCTTCAGTTCAGTATCTAATTTTCAAAAATCTATGTCAGTAGAAATACTAATTGTATGAAGGATTAATACAAATGGGGTGGGGAAACGGAGGCAGGAGGATCGCTTGAGCTCAAAATGTTGAGGCTGCAGTGAGCCCGGGTGACAGAGCAAGGCCCTGTCTCAAAATAAATAAACAGTAAACATAATAATAACAAAGAAATGACAAACAATAATAACAATAAACATAAGTGGGAGTGAACACATTTTTCTTTAACCTCTCTGACAGGACCTCCATATGCTGCACCAGAGCTGGAGTGTAGGTGTGCTATGGATCGTGGCTCACTTTAGCCTTGACCTCCCAGGCTGGGGCCTCCCAGGCTACGACGGGAGGAATAGCCTGGGCCCAGGGGGGTCAGGGCTGCAGTGGCCCATCGTCGTGCACCTGCACTTTAGATTAAAAAAAAACAATATAAACAAAATACTATAAATATTTGAATATGAATTGATTTCTATTACTTACTTTGAGAAGACTCATCAGCAACTCTTTTTTAAACCTAAACCATTCCTTATGCTCTACAAATTCCTTGTGGCCACAAAAAGCTGACATGTTTCTTAAAGGTAATCCAGTTCTCTTTTTTTTTTGGAAAATGTAGTAAGTTATAAATAGGATAACATACAGCTTAAATTAGTGGAATTTATACTAGTCCTGAGATTTGATAATTATGAATTACTGCACTTATACAGTAAATAATTACACACTGCATACAAAAGGAGTTCGGAGAATTACCTTTCATTTCACTCGCTGAAGAACAATTTTGAAACTTGATTTCTAAGGATTTCACTATAACTAAGCTTGCTGCTCTAAGGATCACATGATCTGGACCAAAGATATGTTCACATCCAGGTTGAACTTCATCACCTCCAAAAAACGAATGTTTTCCATGAACAGGCAGTGTCTTCAACAACCCTGAATTCACAGCTTGTAAAACAGCATTAGCTAATGCCAGCATGTCCACCGCTACCTGATGGTCTGCTGGCATTAAGGCAGGCACAGATCCACTACAGAGGTCTTCACCCACTTTACAGAGAAGGCACTTTTTGAGGAATATAATGAACTTTCTTTTGACAAAAGCCTCAATAGGCCAGGTAATAACTTCTAGCACACAAGCTGGCTTCCAAAATAAAATCCTCTGGGAAGTGAAATGTAACTTCAGGTAGATTCTGGAGGCTATGAGAAGCTCAAGCAACTCCAGGAAACACATCAGGATGTTTATTATTTTAGACGTATCTTGGCAGTTTTCAAACTGCTGAGAGAATAAGGAACTGTAAAATGCTTCAAAAATTGTGTTGAAATGAGTCAGGAACTGCTTTAGAATTTCTGCAATTATAAAAATAGGAATTATAAACAGGGAAAATATTCTCCTTCAAACAATTTTACAATTTAGTTTGTATAAATATCACTTTATAAGATGGAAAAATAGATTTGGAATGTTTACCTCTAACATTAACACATGAGGTGACACAAATTAATGGCTAATAACCACAGTTAAAATTCAGTTTATGGCTAGGCATGGTGGTTCATGCCTGTAATCCCAGCACTTTGGGAGAGCGATGTGGGTGGATGACTTGAGGTCAGGAGTTTCAGAGCAGCCTGGCCAACATGGCAAAATGTATCTCTATTAAAAAAGCAGAAATTAGCTGGGTTTGGCGGCGGGCGTCTGTAATCCCAGCTACCCGGGAGGCTGAGGCAGAAGAATCACTTGAACCCGAGAGGCGGAGGTTACAGTGAGCTGAGACTGTGCCACTGGACTCTAGCCTGAGCAACGAAGCAAGGCTTGTCTCAAAAAAAAAAAAGTTATCCTCAATCAAAATATATGAGAAGAGATTAAGTTTTTCATACTTTAAGACAGATCAGATGTTCTAAAGTAAGTTTCATTCTTCATTATAAACACAGTGCTCCCAGGAGAAAGATGACGATTGTTTATAGGGCCACGTAAACCATACCTGTTTTTTGTGAACATGAATCTTTAAAGATTTCTTTTATTACTGCTGTAAGAGTCCAGAGGCAGTATATTGCTTTATTACTCTCAGAGTATTCAGAAAGATTTTTCTGGCAAAAAGCAATCCAGGAATTACTTAAGGTTATCTACAAGTGAGAAAATAAAGAAGGTAGTTAAAATACAGTATTTTCTTTACATAACATAACTGTATACCACACTGTTTACTCATTTGCCCAAAAGAAGTAAGATAAGTGGAAAACAGAAGAAACAGAAATATCTTACTTAAGTAAAAAAATTGAATATGCCATAGAAACAAAACAGAAACGAAATATGAAAATGTTAGCAGTGTTATCTCTAAGCGGTGAACTTTTTTTGTTCTTTATACTTTATATTCCAAATTTTCTACTGTAACACCACTTTTTCTATTCAGAAAAAAAGTTATTGAAAAAAGCAAGAGATTCTAGTTGAAAAGTCAGTAGATGCGTCATTTGTTTATTAACTAATTCAGAGAGAAGAAAAAACTTGACTCTGAATTTGTTTATATTGTTTCGCATTATGCTGAGGCATTATGGTTTTACATGTTATTATGTGAGCAAATATCTTATTAGTACAAATATTTGAAGAATAAAATCAAATGTCAAAAAAAATTTTAAAAAAACTATAAGAGAGGCCAGGTGCGGTGGCTCATGCCTGCAATCCCAGCACTTTGGGAAGCCAAGGTGGGCGGATCATGAGGTCAGGAGTTTGATATCAGCCTGGCCAACACAGTGAAACCTCGTCTCTACTAAAAATACAAAAACTAACCAGACACGGTAGAACACACCTGTAGTCCCAGCTACTTGAGAGGCTGAGGCAGGAGAACTGCTTGAACCCAGGAGGCGGAGGCTGTGGTGAGCCAAGATCATGCCATTGCACTCTAGCCTGGGCAACAGAGAGAGACTTCATCTCAAAAAAAAAAAATAAATAAAAATAAAGAAAGAAAAACTATAAGAGAAGTAGGTTGGGTGCCATGGCTCTTGCCTGTAATCCCAGCACTTTGGAAGGCTGAGGCAGGAGGACTGCTTGAGCCCAGGAATCTGAGACCAGATTGGGCAACATGGTGAGACCTAGCGGCCACAAAAAATTTAAATTAAAAAAATATTAAGAAAAAGAAATAATAACATCCTTTGAAGACTTATCTTACCTTTTCTCTCAATTGGAAATATAGAAGCAATGCAAGGCACTGTGCGGCCATGTGAGATAACAATTTATCTGAATTTTGGAACATACAGATCTACAGGAAAACAAGTACAATGAACAATTACTGCTGAACGTTAGCATTTGTATTTTAATTATCTAGATCTTTAGAAAAATAAATGGCTTACTAATTTAGAATCGACTCGGGCTGATTCTAAGAGAATTTTAATGATATCGCTGTATTTCTCCTTTGCATGGAAATCAGTTTTGACGGAGAGTATTCGAGTCGTCATCGCTTTGATCACTGTCAACTGAAGGAGCACTACTTCTCTGGAACCGCTCAGCTGAGAGTTGCTCTTCAAACACGCGGGTGCTACAGCAACGGGAGCCAAACCGACAGAGACGGGCTGATGCCGGCCCTGGATACTGGTGTTTGCCTGTTCTAAGGAGGTGGCTGTAGAGCAATCTTGGTCTGAAACTTCTAGGCTGAGATAAAAGATGTAATCGTGGCTGTCATTTTCAGGTGTGGCTCCAAGAAGTACCTTCTTGTATAACTGTTCTAAAACTTCACAGAAAACTTTCATTTTGACTTTCAAAATGTATTTTTTCCCCCCCAAGACGGAGTTTCGCTCTTGTTACCCAGGCTGGAGTGCAATGGTGCGATCTCGGCTCACCGCAACCTCCGCCTCCTGGGTTCAGGCAATTCTCCTGAGTCACTGGGATTACAGGCACGCACCACCATGCCCAGCTAGTTTTTTGTATTTTTGGTAGAGACGGGGTTTCACCATGTTGACCAGGATGGTCTCGATCTCTTGACCTCGTGATCCACCCTCCTCGGCCTCCCAAAGTGCTGGGATTACAGGCGTGAGCCACCGTGCCTGGCTGACTTCCAGAATGTATCTTATAAGAAGGTTGACAACTCCAAGTTGTAAATATTAAATCTCAGATGTGCGATAAATCTCTAAGATGTTTCTTCAGTGAAACCTAAAATAGGAAAAGTAATTTAAAAATTCCAAGTGTTATATGTTTATCACAAGAGAAAGCAACTGTTTTCACTTAATCACTAAGTCTCTTCAGTTAAAGCGAATGCTGACTGCTTAATTTCTAGAATGGAAAATTGTAACAGGAACATTATTTCAAGACCGTAACAATGAAAGGTATGCTTTCCATACAGATTCAAGAGCATAAAATTATGTTTAATTTTAACGCAGCACAAACTTGAACTTTCCTCTAACAGTTTTCAATGGCTATCAGGGTTTCTTAACCTTGGCATTATTAATATTTAGAGAAAGATAACTTTGTAGTGGGGAACTGCTTTGAGCATTCTAAGACGTCTGGCAGCATTCCTGACCTCTACCTTCTAGATGCCCAAAGCATGTCGCACCTGACCTGAGAGATTCTGACAATCAAAAAATGTCTGCAGACATTGTCAAATGTCCCCTGGGGGACAAAATCACTCCAGTTGAGAAGCACTGAGCTAATTCAAATCCATTAACCTTCACCTCCAATTTATAGATACAATTTTAAAGTTAGACTACCATACAGTCAAACCAGATTATGGCTATTGCTGATGCTGATGAAATTCCAATTTAAAATGAATCAATATCAGAAGCAGCAAGTACCTACTATAGAGGGAGAAAGGAAAGAAAAAACTTAGGACTTTGGCATAAGCAAAAGAGATTGCCGAATATCATGACAATGGAATGGTGGAGCCTCTGGGAATGATCTGACCTTGGGGAGGAGAGGGGCTTTGCTCCTTTCATTGCCTTTGAGCTATTTCACACCTCTAAACTGTAGATAACAGATGGGAAGGCAAATAATTCTTGTCCACAGATATGTGAATAACTGCCTGGTAAAGAGGCAACCTTCTCCCCAGTGGAAAAAAATCAGTTTGCTTCCATTTGTAAACTCATTTTAACATTCCTTCACCCCATGTAGATTTGTGGTTTTCTTACTGCTCCTTTAAACAGGTTGTTTCTGGTTCCGAGACTAACTAAGGTAAATAAAATCTTTGATATGTGGTCATTTTATATGGGTTGTGATTTTACGCTCTTGAAATCTACCCTTTAATACAATTAGACTTCTCTGCCCTGACCCATTTAGAGACACCCTTCCCATCTTCAACTTCCAAAAAACTTCAGAAGGCTACCACTTATACTGGGTCTTCTGTCTACAATATGGCCCACTATCCTGGTATTAGTCTTTACTGGCTGGCTTCTTCCCCTGATTTCGTCTCTAAGGATTTCAGTTGTTGATTACGCCACAACACAAAGCTGCCCTGTTTTAGTCCTTTCATGAAGAAAAAAACGTTAAGAAACCCATAGACTTCAAAGTTATGAATGAAACTTTGGATACGTTTTCTCTGAATCCCACTTTCAAACTGTGGAATGCATCCCACGATTGATGAACATAAATATTGGTAACGTTGTCCCATCTGACACTGCTGTACTTTATCTCAGTCCTGTGCTCTCAGAAGGCCGGGAGGGATAACCACCATACCCTTTTTTATTCCAAGGAAGGGTTAACCAGAAAGGACCAACCCACTGTCTACAATTCCCATACAGGACCTACTTCCACCCTCCTCACTCACTCCCTTGTTTTCTTATTCCCTACCTTTTCTCCTTCCTCTTTGAGAGGTTTCCCATTAGTAAACATTCTCCCTATTGCAACTGCTTGAATAAAATAATCTCAATTGCCTGATACAGCTTGTCTGTCACACATCAGAAACTAGTCTTTGTGTTCTGCCTCAAAGTCTAATTCCATTGCACTTACTTTATATTTTAGTTATAATAACATTTCTTCTCAATGAAACCAGTGACACTTTACAACAGAATATTTTGTTTTAATTACTATCACACGCTCAACTCTTCTAGTAAAAATTTCAGCAACAAATGGAATTATTTTTATTTAAGTGCTATACCAATAAAAATACTTCCAATAATATTCCTGTGGGTCACTAAGCCCTTACACTTTACCAAAATGAGATTGAATTGCTATTTGACCCAGTTTCAACCCACAAAAAGGACAACTGCATATGACTCAATCATTTTAGCACAGCAGCCAAAGTGAATGCCAGTGAATAAATACTTCAGGGGGAAGATGGGCTGTTTTCTCTCATGGTGGTACCTAGGTTCTTTGATAAGAGTTATTGTAAGAAATTAGATTGAAAGGTTGTAAACTTTAAGAACTACAGATTCAAAATGAGGTGTGATATAGCTGGCCTAGAGTTAGAACCAGTACAGTGCCATTTTATAAAATGAGAAAACTGTTTCCATTCTCCTCACAATGACTGCTAACCTTGGCTTCTGTAAACTGCTAAGTTTACTTTGCAAAATGCAAAGAGAGGTAAAGCTGCATACCTTCTCTTATCTGTAACTGTAACTGCCAGAATTGCTGGCCTTTGATCACCGGTAATGGCCAGAATAAGCACCCCCGAATAATTCCATTCTGGCACCAAGTAACCCCTACCCAGACGATGTGTAAGCAAATAGTTATCTAAACTTCTGTAAATCTCTTAAGTGTCAAGCACTCCCCTAGCCCTCGGAATGTCCAGAGCCCATCACCCTCCTCTCTGCCCAGGAGGTGATTTACAGTCTCTCATTTCCATCTCCACTCCTCACCCCAACTCCCAAAGTGGTTTTGTGGGTATAAAAAGGTCTTGTCACCCTTCTTTCTCTGCCACGGGTTGGAGAGACATGAGTCCTCCGTGGTCACCGGCAATAAACCCTGCAATTTGGCATACTTTTTTCCTGGTGTTGAATTTCTGTGCTGGGTCCGATACAACAGAGGCTTTAGAGACAGAGGGGAAAAAAAAGCTATGGGGTTATGAGAGGAAGAATTAAACTCAGTTTCTTCCACTATCCTCTTATGGTGCGCTTCTGACATGAGATGTGTGAGGATTTCTCCCCACCAGCCAGCCAGCAAGCAAAGCAACCCTGCATAGAGCATTACCTGGGCGTCCTCCAGTTTAATTCTATGTTGTCTACCTGGGGATAGCATCAGATCACACAGATTGAAGACTGAGCCACAATTCTAAAGCAACTGCAAGCCCCAGGGTGCTTCACCTGTGCTTCTGATCAACTGGCTCTAAACCGGAGTTTCCCCAACTTCCCCTTTCCATTTGATTAATTAATATGTTACAGCAGCTAGCAGAAATCAGGGACTCACATATGTTTACCAGTTTATCATAAAGGATACTGCAAAGGATATTGGTAAATAGATAGATGGGTTGAGGTATTGGGAAAGGAGCACAGAGCTTCCATGCTTTCTCTGGGCAGGCTACTCTCTAGGAAGCTCCATATGTTCAGCTTTCCAGAAGCTCTCTGAACCTGACCTGTCCTTCTCAGGCAGGAGAATGGGATCTGGAGACAGGTAACGTAAGACCGATTGACACCAACTTCCTAGAACTAACTCAAATGTTAACACTTCAGCTATGACAGGAAATATCCTCTCCATTTACATAGGGCGTACACCGAGTTAGAGTGTACTCGGTAAGTCTAAGCAATTTTTAAGTAAATGACTTTGTAACTTTACTTCATCTGCTTTATTTACATAGGGCACATACCAAGTAAACAATGGAAACCTCTAGAGGATATTTAGACCCCAGAAAATTCTGTAATAGGGTCTTGAGCCCCTATGCTCAGGCCCAGTCCTACCCTGCGGAGTATACTTTTATTTTCAATAAATCTCTGCTTTTGTTGCTTTATTCTTTACTTGTTTTGTTTGTGCATTTCATCCAATTCTTTGTTGAAGACGCCAAGAACCTGGACACCCTTCGACCAGTAACACATTTTGGTGAGCTGGCTAGGAGGTAAGCTCAAAGTTTGGGATTTATTTTTCACCTTTTCCTTTCTGTTCCATAAAAGGGCATCTCTCTCTCTCTGTCTCTCTTTTCTTTTCCAACTCAGGAGCCTTGGTGGACAGCAGCTAAACACAAAGGCAACTGCAGATTTCTGGCCAGGACCACTCTGAAACATTCTTTTCTCTTTCCTGTTATGGTCCCTGATCCCTACATGTGGTGCACGTTTCAGGTGACTTAAACCTTTCCTTATGCTAAATTCTTTCCTTCCCCTAGGCGACTGGCTAAGGACAAAAGAAGCCCATCCAGCCTCCAATTCCTGTCATTACAGTTCATAGCTGTAACTCTTGCGGAACGAGAGACATGGGTAAGTGGGGCCTTATCAAATTATACGGATGCTAAAAGTTGGGGATTATACACAGGTAACAGAGGAAAGCTCATAGTAAGCCATCACCTCTGGAGGGAAAGTATGCAAAGCAGCACCACTGCCCATCTAAGGTCAGAGATGTCTGACACTCCAAGACTGGACTCCAAAGGGGGACGCCCCAGGGGATCTTCTGGACCTCAACCTCTACAAAGGGGAAGCCCTTGGCAGAGGTTCTGAAGTCTAGTACTAAACTCTCTTTAGAACTTGCTCTTGCAGTTGCAATACTGGTTGGCTCCAATATCGTTTGGAATCTGGAGTTCGCTGCTGAATGGAAAAGTGGGACGGCATTGCATGTATCCAGGCTTTTGTGCTGCTGTTCTGAGCAGGGGCCTGGTTAACGTGTGATGCTCTCCTTTGGTGCTGTTTGGCCACAGTGTTCTTTGGAGTCTGGGGAGGTTTGGCCTTTAAAGATCAAACTGCCATGGAAACAGCTTTACCCAAAATTTTGATGCACAGCCATCACTGGATTATCTAGTGCAGCAAGCAAAGTGAAAGCAGTGAGCTTGTATCGCTGTGTTGTGGCTAGAGTTCCAAGCTACTAGATCTTCATTCATGTATGTGTATACAGGTCTAGATGTGTTTATTTGTATTTACATTTATTGTTATGTGTTGTGTTTACCAAACTGGCTTATAAGTAAAAGAGTACTCATAAATTAAGTCTAAGCAATCTTCACGTGACTTAAGTATAACTTTACTAAACAAGCTGGCTTTAAAATTATTGGTAAAATAAAAACAGAAATGCCTTCAGAACTGTCAGCATACATTTTTGCTTGGTTTTATGTTTGTCTTTGCTAGATATTTTGAGATGTCAGTGTTTAGCATAGAAGATTATAGAATTATAAACTCAGCCAAAACAAAATGATCTTGGTTTGAGTGCCTTTTTTTTTTTTTTACAAATGAGAACTCTGCAAAAGGAAAATATCTTGGGCCCCCAAAATCACTAAGCTAAAGGAAAAATTCAAGTTGGGAACTGCTTAGGGCAAATCTACACCCCATTTTATTCAAAGTCATCATCCCTCTTCTCACTGAGATAAATGCATATCTGGTTGCCTACTTTGGAAAGCCTCATCAGAAACTCTGATTAGAGAGAAAGCATCTGTTGTCTCTCACCTACCTGTGACCAGGAAGCCTCCTCCCTGCTTGAAGTTGTCTCACCTTTCCGGGCTGAACTAATGTTCATTTTACATATATTGATTGATGTCTCACATTTCCCTTGTTAAAGCTAAAATAACTGAGCACAGTGAATGAGATAAATTTTTAGGTAAACTTTTTGTGTAAATTAAATGCTTAAAGTTATTTCTGATGCTCATTTAATCATTTAATATCTGGATCATTTCCAATAAAGAAAGGGTTGTGATATGGGATGCCCACATCTGATGGCATAGGATTTCTTGCTTTTTGGGGTTTTGCTAAAGTTTTAGGTTACTAAGAATTCTAGTTAACACATCATTCTGTAAACAAAATGTGCCCAAAAAGTTTGTTATTAGTGAGAACACGAATAAATTTGTGTAACTCAGAGGTTATCTAAAAGTTAGTTCAGATTACAGATGTGAAAAGGTTATTTATGAAACAACCTAGTAAGGAACCAGTAAGCAGAGGAGAAAGATGTGGAAAAATTTCAGATGATAAAATATTATTTAAAACCTGATAGAGAATTGGAGACAATTGGCTAATTAATGTTTTCAGTTAAAGCTCTTACGCTTGATTAAAATAAAATATTGTAAAGAAATGCATCAGCAGTTTGACAATTCTTTCTTTAGATGTAGTTAAGCTGGAAGCCGGATTTAGTGTGGAGCCTAATTTCACATACGTGCTCACATTGCTTGATGCTATGTTTACTGTTTTGCATGGATAGTGCTGGCACTGAAGTATTTATTGGTCATGTGCTGAGAGTGAATTTCTTGATTGCACAGGATGTATAATAACAGTGGTTAACTTAAGGAAATGGAATTGTGTATTAGCAATAAAAAATTCATTATGTGGGTTTTTTGGGTAACATTGTAGCCTCCAAGATAAACCGAGTAGGAAAATTTAGGGTTGGTTTCCTGTTTTTTGTGTTTCTAGCCTACACTTGTTTGCTGTTTATTCTCCTCTGGGCTTTGCTTTGTATGCATATATACAAAACCATGAATTTTTTTAAAGTTCCTAATTGGAAGGCTTTTATTTGGTTCTGTGGATATTTTGTTTCTTATGTGTTTCTAGAAAGCCACCACTTGTCCCATTTATCTGGAATTCCTAGGCTACCTTTGTTGGGCCTGCAGGAATTAATGGAGCACACTAGCTTTTTAATCTTAAACTAACTTTTTTGGAGTTTAGGCTTCCTGATACTTTAAGTATCTTGATTATATTTTTGTAAGCAGAATCTGCGTCATTTCTCTCTCCGCCTAATTCCTCCAAAACTTGTAAACTATTTGTGAATATTCTTAATTCATGGGAATGTATTTGTTTGTATACATCAAGCAGGGTCACTAGGGCTGCTCAGGGAGAAAGAACCCAGACCTGGCATGCCAGCAAAAGGGCAAGAATTTCTTACTAGTCAGATTCTGGCCTCTCTCTCTTTGTGCAAACTGTTTAAATGAAAGGTAAATGCCACTGTTTATCTCCTCTATAAAGCTTTAATTAATACAACAGGAATTCTGAGACTGGTCTTAAACTACAGTGAATCTGGTGTGCTTTGTGTTTTTCTGTATTGTTCTCTCATAAAGAGGGGTGCCTTAGGATAAAATATGTGCTGAGGGCCCCAAAGTTTCACTATTCAAGATGGCCCAGAGAATTGATCCATCATGTCCTTGGGAGCTTGACCTTATAACCACGTGGCTATACTTTCTCTTTTCACAATGGTGGCTCAGGGAATGAATTTTTTATCTTCTAACTGTGTATTTATATGTGTTGTGTATATAATATGAAAGATCTTTAATTAATTGGTTTAATAATAATAAAAGCTTAAATCAAATATTTTGTCAGAAAAGAAGTGTAATGCCTACCATTTAGTTCCTATGACTTAAGTAATATCTGGGAAATAAAGACAGTTTTAAAGGTTATTGGTAAAATAAAAATATTTTCATAAATATAAACATTTGGTCTAAATTATACCAGTCAGATTTTAAAAATTTATTATATTTGCTAAGTGCTTTAAGGTCATAAACTGCTTCTTTGACTTTTTTCCTTTTTTCCTTTTTTTTGAGACAGAGTCTTGCTCGCTAAAGCATTATATTTGCTGTAGTGCTTTAAGGTCATAAACTGCTTCTTTGACTTTTTTCCTTTTTTTTGAGACAGAGTCTTGCTCTGTTTCCAGGCTGGAGTAAGGTGGCACAGTCTCGGCTTAATGCAACCTCCGCCTCCCGGGTACAAGTGATTCTTCTGCCTCAGCCTCCCAAGAAGCTGGGACTACAAGTGTGTGCCAAACGCCCGGCTAAAATTTTGTATTTTTAGTAGAGATGGTGTTTCACCACATTGACCAGGATGGTCTCGATCTGTTGACCTAATGATCCACCCGCCTCGGCCTCCCTGGGATTACAGGCATGAGCCACTGTGCCCGGCGTTGCTTCTTTGACTTTTAAAAATTTTTCATTTTGGAGCATTAGATTCTGGATAAGTTCTGGGGACATGTGAAATTAGCCAAGCCCTTTAGCATTCAAAGATGGTTATAAGTAAAATAAATTTTATATAAGAATGGACCTTGTATGATAAATTCTTGTTCTAAAGTAAAGTAACTGGTTGCCTAAAAGAGGAATGTTTGGGACAAGTCAGAAAGCCTAGGCATGCCACAGATGGTCTGTGTAAGTCATGAAAGAATTTATGCAAGAAATGTATAATTTAAAGGTGATTAGGCCTCCTAAATACTTCATAAATGCCACTATGACTCTGAACTGTACAACTTGCCTGTTTTACAGCTAGGTAAGTCCTGGGACACATGGAGTTAGATAGTGGAAACAGTCAGACTTTATCTGCATTTCTGTCTGGGTTCTAGTCTCCTCCACATGTAGTACATAGAAAAATCCCGAACTCATCAAGGTTTTCACCAAAAGTAAAAGTCTCTAAGAGCATCATAACATGTAATTAGGACTACTGAAGAAACAGTTTTACATGCAAGGTGTGTAAGAAAAGTGGAAGATGTTTTTGGTAAAAGACTTCAAGAAAGCATGGGAATGTAAATTTTTGCCTAGTTTAAAGGGTTAAACCACAGAATAACCAAATTTCCTTGTATAAAGCTGCTAACCCAAGTAGAACAAGAATTGAATACCAAGAAAATACTTTCTGTCAGATTCTCATGTTAAACCAGCTGTTAATGAAATTGTTTAGATATACAATTTGAATGAACTCCACGATCTAGGTCAAATTACCTATGATAACCCATCAGTTACCAGTGGTATGCACCTAATTTGGAGAAACAACTGGTATTCAAGAGGATATAAGTCTAATGTCATTTAAGCATGGACTCATAGAGAACCAGGATAGCCACCTTGTCCTTTCTGAGTCTTTAAAGCTTTTATTATTAAAAGTTCTGCATTCCATAACTCATCATGGAAAAGAAAATAATCCAAATAAAATATATTGGTGTGAAGACTTATAAATTACTATAATAGTTTATAACCAATGTTTGGTTCCATATTCCTGGGAAAACAATCAAAGCTTCAGGTACATTTGGTCACTTGATGAACCACGTTAAACAATTTATAAAGGGATTTCATTCAATTGTCATTTTCAATGAATGTTTTCTGATTGTATAAAAGCTCTCCCATGCAAAAGGACACACCACAGTGTATTTTCACCAGGTAGAGAAAGCTTTTTATGGTTCATGGAGGATAATCGACCACTTCACAATCTAGTTAATCTGAAGATTAACTCTTCTGAGAACATTGGAGAAACACTGTCCTTGCCATCCACATAGCATCAAAACTTTGGAACCTTGAACTTTGGGTTTATAATCTCACAACTGAGAAGGGTCCCTCCACACTCTTGGAACTGTACACCCTTGGAACCCTTAAGGTAAAGCTCACCAGGGAAGTCTTTCCCTAGAATAATATAGCATCCTTGATGTGAACAGCTTTTCCCAAGATCACAGATCAAGACTTCTACTAGTATGAGACTCTTATCTTTGAATATTTTTTGTTTATGCCTCTAAGAACAACACAAGTGAAAAGGGGGTCTGTTGTGTGCACTGATGGGGTACACTTTTATTTGTGAAGGATTTTGCAGCCAGCCTCATGTATGCATAACCTTATACTTTGACAGATGAAAGACAAAGGCCCAATGCGGGTGAGAAAATTTAATGGTACACACATTGCCTCATAATCAGTCAGAAACAGAACATTGATTCACTCCTCTTAACCCACATCACAAGTTAAAGAGACCATTGCTAGAAGGGCATCTAACATTTGTTAGGTCCTTTTCCACTGCAAAAGAAGTAATGATGAGAAATGTATCCCTCACAATAGGCTCTATAACAAATTCTACTGTAAAGGCTACAGTCACACAACAGACTTTAAATTCTCTTGTGAAAGTTATGATAGAATTGGCTAAACAGAGAAGTATCTGTGCAGCTGCTGGCACTTGTGGCCTATAGAGAAATACATCAAATGAAAAGTATAGAGATTCATTGGTAGGAGATTAACAAAGAGATTACTTGGTTAAATGAGTAGGCTCTTTATCTAGCTCATTCTTCGACCTATTTGATTTTAGGTGGTTTGGTTTATGGGAACTCTGGGTAAGGAGCATACTCCAAACTCTTGGTATTATCCTCCTGATACTCATAACAATAGTCTCAGCCAGGTGCGGTGGCTAACACCTATAATCCCAGCACTTTAGGAGGCCAAGGTAAACAGATCGCCTGAGGTCAGGAGTTTTGAGACCAGCCTGGCCTACATGATTAAACCCTCTCTTTACTAAAAATACAAAATTAGCTGGGCATGGTGGCAAGCGTCTGTAATCCCAGCTACTCAGGAGGCCGAGGTGGGAGAATCACTTGAACCTGGGAGGCGGAGGTTGCAGTGAGCCAAGATCATGCTTTTGCACTCCAGCCTGGGCAAAAAGAGCGAAACTCTGTCTCAAATCAAAATAATAATAATAGTAATATCCCTTGTATACTGTATTCTTTCAAAGGTTTTAAATGCTTGCACATAGCGATCAACGTCAAATAGTCTCTCTTCAGTTGGAATGATAAGAGCTGAAAGAAACGTGCGGACATGAGGACACCATAACCTATGAATCACGTGCTGAGTCAAGAAACCCAAAATAATGGTAACAGAAAGGCACTAAGGCCCTAAGTTTTGGTCACCCTCTTACCTAAGTGAGAACCTGACCAAAAGGGGGGAATTTTTAAAAATAAAATTATAGGAGGCCATTGTTTTGGACTGAACTCATGTACTAGACCCCAACAGACCAAACCAAACCAAAATTGAGTCACTTGCACTAAGACGTTAAGGAAACGCATAGATCCTAGAACAGACTAGGTTTTGTTTTTTTCCTGCAAATCTCTATAAAACATTCCTGACAGCATAGGTATCCACTCCCTGAAGTTCCCATTAAATCTTTGAACCAAATTCATTTCCCCTTGCCTAGAAACCATCAAGTTTCAGATGATCATGCAACAAAGGTTCCAGCTAGTTCCAGACACCACTCCTGGCCATCAAGGGCTACTGTGCCTCCACAAGACATGGGGTGAGAGTTCTGTGATTCCCAATAGGTAGAGACTACGCCCCAAGCCAGCATGAAGCAGTTACAGAAGAAAGGCCATTGGTCCCCCCTCTGCCTCCATAAAGATTTATGAGGATCATATCTTTCTGGGGGGAAATGAGGCAGATTAGGATATGGAGGCAGAGACATGAGGCTGATTCAAACTGACTCCCTGGAACTAAATGAAATGGAAACACTTCATCCATGAAATATTCTCTCCACTTACATAGAGAGTACCCTAAGTAAGCAACTTTGTAACTTTACTTTACCCTCTTCATTTGTATAGGACATACACTGAGTAATCAATGGAAACCTCTAGAGGGTATGTAAACCCCGGAAAATTCTGTAACGGGGCTCTTGAGCCCCTATGTTTGGCCTGCTCCCACCCTGTGGGGTATACTTTCATTTTCAATAAATCTCTGCTTTTGTTGCTTCATTTTCCCTTGCTTTGTTTGTGTGTTTTGTGTGTCTTTCCTTGTTTGTGCATTTCTTTAAGATGCCAAGAACCTGGACACCCATCAACTGATAACACTTATGGATTTTTATGGAGGCTTCCTTACTTAGGCATGGTTGATTAAATCACTGGCCCTTGGTGACAAACTCATCCTCGAGTCCCTCTCTCCTTCCTGAGATGGGGTAGAGCTGAAAGTTCCAACTCTGAGCATAGGGTTGGTTACCCCCAGTAGCCAGCACCCCATCCTGTAGCCATCTAGATGGTCCAAAAAAATCACCTCATTAATATAAGCTGGGGTGTGTGAAAAGTGTTTATTATAAATAACAAAAGACTGCCTTTTACCTCAGTGCTCTGATGCTGTTCTTGAGCTGCTTCAGAAACCCAGGACAAAGGGCCACGCTATACTTTAACAAAAGATCAACTTACTGTTCTAGTCCCACGGGAAATAATAGGCTTAAAGGAGATGAGCCTGGAATCTTGGACGGAAATCAAAATATAGTCATCTTAGTAATACAGGTCACAAATGCCAAAGGGCCAGGAAGGTAATGAATGAATGAAGACAATAGATGCTAAGCTGTTTCTACCAAGATCAGGCATAAACTCCTCTTAATTACACTGTCTTTAAAATAAATGTCTGTGGGTAGCCCACTGGAATTGAAAACCGGAGTTTCTATGTGTGTATGTGTTTTAAAGCAATTGTATTGCTTTAAAGGTATTAAAGGAAAGGACATATCCCTAAGAAAACAAACTAGGGGATTTAACCGACCACACTTTTTTTCTGAAGTGGATGCTCCTTGGCTTGCACATCTCACTCTACGTTATCATGCTAGCCTGGGGCATCCTGTACTCTGCAGACACCAAACTTTGAAGAGATACCAATAAACCCAAGTGTCTGAGGAAGGGGACACAGGATGCTGAGAGGCTTTGAGGCCATCTATAGATGATAAAAGACAGAGATCTCTCCAGCCTGGAGAGGAAACCGTTGGAGCAATCTTACTAGGTGAGTGAAGGAACAGTGCTTCTCTTAGTGCTTTCTCTTGGCAGAGGAGCTGAAATCCACGTTACCCGTATTAAGTATAAAAGTTGTCTGAAGCCTCTATTTTCTAAGTTCTGTAAATTATTTTAATTTTGCATTTGATGCCTAATCAAACCATGCGTTTATTAATATAAAGTAACATACTTCCCACCCATCTTCACGTAAAATTGCAGTGTTAGGAATACTCATTGTTAAACTATATTAAGTACCTCTTGTGTACCAGATACTACTCTAAGTGAGTTTCACAACAACTTTATGAGTGGGGTACTTAATTATCATACCCATTTTACAGATAAGAAAACTAAGGCAGAGGGATATTACGTCATAGAGCTTAAGGGGCAGAGTCAGGATGTGAAGTCAGAAAATCTAATTTCAGAGCCTGTGCCCTTCACCACTCCACCAAGGCACTCCTCAAACTTCCACTGGTGCTTCAAAAGCCAAGGACAAGAGTTCAACATTGGACCGCAAATTAAGTTGTAACTCATACAGCTTAACTGTTCACACTATAAACAGTATGTCACATGTTACATAAGATCTAAAATAAAGGTCAATTACTATGCAATTTCCCAATACAAACTAAGATTAATTTTTTTCAAAAGAAACTCAGCAACCACAGGTTGAAATGTTAATCAAGACAGCCATGTGACTGAACTTTTAAAATTATATAGGCATCCCTAGATATCTGTGGGAGACTGGTTCCAAGACCCACCAAGGATACCAAAATCCACGGACATTCAATTTCCTGACAAAATGGCATAATATTTGCATATAACCTGTGCATATCCTGCCATATACTTTAAATCATCTCTAGATTACCTAACACAACATAAGTGATGTGTAAACAGTTGTTATACTGCATTGTTTAGGCTTGTATTATTATTATTACTGTAGTGCTTTTTATTCTTTCTGAATTTTTTTAGTTGAGGTTGGTCAAATTTGTGGATGTGGAACCCATGGATCCAGAGGGCCAACTACAGTACCATTTGAGTCCCCAAATCAACCGGCCAGCATGGTAATCAGACCTTCAGGGGTCTCTGATTTTGGTTAATGATCAGAAATCTTGCAGGATCAAATGTTGTTGGTAGTGCTGCTGTTGGTGAAACGGTCTTCTGGAATTGTGGGTTTCTGAACAAAACAAAGTGTAGTCATCCCTCAGTATCCGTGGGAGATTTGTTCCAGGACTCTCTACAAACACCAAAATCTACGGATGCTCAAGTCCCATATATAAAATGGTGTATTGTGTGCATATAATCTACACACATACTTCTAGGTACTTTAAATTATCTCAAGATTACTTGAAATATTCGACACTGTTGTAAATGCTACGTAAATATGTTACACCGTATAGCTTAGAAAACAATGACAAGAAAAAAAATCCATACATGGTTCAGTACTAACTCTGAGCACAGAGGGAGTTCTCCTGGAAGCCAATACCCCATCCTGTAGCCATTTTCCCCCAATTCCCTAAATATTTTTGATCTAGGGTTGGTGAATCCAGGGGAGCAGAACCCATGGGAATGGAATCCACAGATATGGAGGGCTGACTGTATTTTTAGTGGCTATACCAAACCCAGCAAACTCCCCCCCAAAAAGCCACCTATCCACTGTTCTTCTCAGGCATCAACAGTTCATCAACATTAAAGGCACTGTGAATAAGGGTGCCTATGACCTTGATTTTACCTTCTCTAAAATAATTCCAACCTTTCTACAAAACTTAACCTCAAATGGGTCATGGTTGTAAAATTTAAATTAAACATTTAGAAAAAAAAAATGTAGGAAGAATCTTAGGGATCTGAGGCTAATCAAAGGGTTCTCAGACTTGACCATAAAAGCATGATCCACAAATGAAAAAACTGATAAACTGGAACTCAGCAAAATTTAAAACTTGCTCTGCAAAACAACCCTATTAAGAGGATGAGAAGACAAGCTACAGACTTAAAGAAAAGATTTGCAAAGCACATGACTAGTACCCTAGAGTATATAAAGAACTCCCAAAACCAACATCAAAAAAATAATTCAATTAGAAAATGAACCAGAGACATGCACAGACATTTCACTGGAGAAGATATAAAGATGGCAAACAATTACATAGAAAGATGTTTAACCAAGTTAGCCATTACAGAAATACGAATTAAAACTACAGTGAAATGCCACTACTAGAAGGGCTAAAATGACTCCAAATGCTGGGGAGGATTGCTGTGAAACTAGATCTCTCTTACACTGCTGGTGAGAATGTAAAATGGCACAGCCTCTCTGGACAACAATATGTGGTTATCTTTAAAAACTATATATACAACTGTCATATGACCCAGCAACTACACACCTGGGCATTTATTCCAGAAAAATGGAGACTTAGTCACATATCCAAAAAAATAGAGACTTAGTCACATAAAAACCTGTACAGGCTGGGAGCGGTGGCTCATGCCTGTAATCCCAGCACTTTGGGAGGCTGAGGCGGGTGGATCATGAGGTCAAGAGATCGAGACCATCCTGGTCAACATGATGAAACCCCGTCTCTACTAAAGATACAAAAAATTAGCTGGGCATGGTGGCGTATGCCTGTAATCCCAGCTACTCAGGAGGCTGAGGCAGGAGAATTGCCTGAACCCAGGAGGTGGAGGTTGCAGTGAGCCGAGATCGCGCCATTGCACTACAGCCTGGGTAACAAGAGCAAAACTCTGTCTCAAAAAAAAAAAAACAACAACAACCTGTACATGATGTTCTTCAGTGAGTGAATGGTTAAACAACCTGTCATCCACCCATACCATGGAATACTACTCAGCAATAAACAATGAAAGCATGATTGATACATGCAACAACTTGGATGGTTCTCAATGGAAATATATTGAGGGGGAAAAAAGTCAATCTCAGAAGGCTGCATACTGTATGATTCCATTCTTTTTTGTTTTTGAGACAGAGTTTCGCTCTTGTTACCCAGGCTGGAGTGCAATGGCACGATCTTGGCTCACCGCTACCTCCGCCTCCTGGGTTCAGGCAATTCTCCTGCCTCAGCCTCCCGAGTAGCTGGGATTACAGGTGCGCGCCACCATGCCCAGCTAATTTTCTGTATTTTTAGTAGAGACGGGGTTTCACCTTGTTGACCAGTATGGTCTCGATCTCTTGACCTCGTGATCTACCCGCCTCGGCCTCCCAAAGTGCTGGGATTACAGGCTTGAGCCACCGCGCCCGGCCCGATTCCATTCTGAAAGTGACAACGTTAAAGAATGGAGAAGAGAGCAGTGCTTGCCAGCTGTTAGTGAATCCGCTCTTACTCGGTGGGAAGGACTATAAGGGGTAACATAAGGGATACTTGTGATGATGGAACTGGTGGGGGACATGCTACCCTACACATATGATAAAGCTGCACAGAACTAACGATATACACACATAAATGAATGAAGGTAAATGGGAAATCTGAGTAAGACTGGTGGCTTGCGTTGGTGTCAATATCCTGGCTGTGATATTATATTACTGTTTTAGAAGATGCTACCATTAGGGCAAAGTAGGTAAAGACTATACAGCATCTCTCTGTATTCTTTTCTATGATTTTTCACTGTGTATGAATCTATAATTATCTTAAAATAAAAAGTTTAATTAAGAAGATAATTTCAAGGCCGGACCCGGTGGCTCATGCCTGTAATCTCAGCACTTTGGGAGGCCAAGGCAGGTGGATCATGAGGTCAAGAGATCGAGACCATTCTGGTCAACATGGTGAAACCCCATCTCTACTAAAAAAAAAATACAAAAAATTAGCTGGGCACGGTGGCGCGTGCCTGCAGTCCCAGCTACTCAGGAGGCTGAGGCAGGAGAATTGCCTGAACCCAGGAGGCGGAGGTTGTGGTGAGCCGAGATCGTGCCATTGCACTCCGGCCTGGATAACAAGAGCAAAACTCTGTCTCAAAAAAGAAAAAAGAAAAGATAATTTCAGGCCTAGTGCAGTGGTTCACGCTTGTAATCCTAGCACTTTGGGAGGCCGAGGCAAGCAGATCACGAGATCAGGAGTTCAAGACCAGCCTGTTCAATATGATGAAACCCCGTTTCTATGAAAAAATACAAAAATGAGCTGGGCATGGTGGCACATGCCTGTAGTCCCAGTTACTCAGGTGGCTGAGGCAGGAGAATCACTTGAACCTGGGAGGCAGAGGATGCAGTGAGCTGAGATCACGCCACTGCACTCCAGCCTGGGCAACACAGTGAGACTCTGTCTCAAAAAAAAAAAAATTCCGACATCAGTCTTTTGATACCTAGTATTAATAAGTATAGGATTTTTCATTAGCATAAACTAAAATGTAAATAAACATTACTTGAATTTTGATTTTAAAGGTCTCTAGACCTACAACTGAATAGAATGGTATCTAAACCATGTGAGAGTATTTTCTTACAGAATATTTAGAGACAGGGTCTCACTATGTTGCCCAGGCTGGAGAGCAGTGGCTGTTCACAAAGGTGCAAGCATAATACACTAGAGCGTCAAACTCCAGAGCCCAAGTGATCCTCCCACCTCAGCCTCTCCAGTAGGTGAACCACAAGTGCATGACACTGCACTCAGCTGAAATATGTAGCATGTCTAAGTACACTGTCTATTCATTAGAAAACACTCTCCCATCACCTAATTTTGAAATTATCAAAGAACAAGCTCCTAATAATTTAACCTTTCTTTTTATGTGACAAAAAATGTCTCTACGTTTTGGGAGGTTTTCTTTAGATAATGTCTATGTTTAAATTCAGAATTAAAAAATATTTTCATGATCAGCATTAATTGACTTTCTTCACAGAACTGGAAAAAACCACCTTGAACTTCATATGGAACCAAAAGAGAGCCCGCATAGCCAAGTCAATCCTAAGCAAAAAGAACACAGCAGGAGGCATCACACTACTGGACTTCAAACTATACTACAAGGC